>JAOVVI020018416.1:0-10361 GCA_028571085.2 Nepenthes alata
ATAAATGTATAAAATATTATAAATTGATACTGTTATAAAATTTAACTTAATTAATGTTTTGGGCCGGTATGATCATGAGTAAAAGTGGCTAGTTTGATCCTGTCTAACCTAGATTAATTTTTTCTTTTGCAAATATATTTTTTATTTTAAATAAATACCAAGTTTGAAATAACCATTTCAATATATTATAATTTTTTTATAATTAGTAACTTTTTATATAAATAATCTTTGTCAAAATATATATTTAAGTAATATTTTATTATAAATATTTTAATTTTTAAAATATTTTATATTTTTTGATATTTTCATATAGTATAAACTTTAAAATAAACAAACTAAAAAATGTCCACTAACCAGTTTAAACTAGTTTGGTTCGTCTTACGAACAAACACTATTAAACCCTTTGGCTCGAGCAATCGAGCCTTAGTCGAGTCAACCTAACTTATTAGTTATAAATTTATATCTAATTTAGATCTGTATTAGACCTAAATTTAAATTTGTTAAGATGTATGAGAAATATATTATATAATATCCTATTTTTGAGCTTGAGTTAGTTATTGATATCGTCGCTCTTAGGCTATTATGTGTTTTTGACCTCACTCACAAACACCTTCTGTATGTTGGCTAATGCTTTAGGAATATGGTTTGAGTTTTTACATCTATTTCGTTGCATTTGCATTTTATTACTTCTTTTAAGCAATACTTTATTATATTTTATTATATCTAATTTTTGTTTTAAAACTTTGAGTCATGAATTCTTTAATGAATATTCGGCTCATCATTATATTATTTCTTTTAAGAGTTGTTGATTGAGCATTGGCTATCTCAAAAACTTTTTGTAATAATTTCTCTTTTATGTAATTACTAATCATTCCTTTCATATTTTGGGTTGGTTTTTTTAGAGCGTAAGTGTTTTATATTGATGTTTCGATATCATGTAATCAAGAATCATGGAAAATAATGCATGTTACAAGCATTTTTAGTTATATCTTGTATCATTGGATTATATTTGCTATCATGGAAGCCATAAGCAAAACATTTAGGATTATGTTTCATAGATCATTTTTCGAGGTCAAAATAGTGGTATGGCACTTGTGACAAAATTCCAATGTATTTAGTATACATATAGTTATTGCACGACAACTACTGGTTAGGATTTTATCAGGTTTTCGAACAACACAATCATTCATGAGCACATCGATAATCGAAACCACCAGGCAATTTTTTATCTTGCCTATGGGCACATTCTATATGTTGGCCAATGGTTTAGGAATATAGCTTGTGATTCTATTTATGTTTCATTGCATTTGCACATCATGTTATGGCTTTGTATTCTATTTTTGTGCCCACCCTTTGAATCATGAATTTTTTTATTGGATATTTGGTTCATCATTACATGGCTTTCTTTAAAAATTATGAGGTTTGAGTTTAAATTTTATTATAATTATGGTTAATTAAGTTAAATAATCAAAATTGAAGTCAAATAAAAAATAAGTTCGGGTCAAAAGTCAACGTAGGACCAAGTGACACTGAGTTGACGGATGCCTTTTTGGTGCCTGATGTACGCCTACACGTGGGATGGGTAGAGATGTCACACTTGATGAATGTTTGATCGAAATTCGAATGAGCTTTTTAATATACTCGTACTCGATGTACGTCCGAAAGATACTCGAATGCGCTTTCCAGTGGAATTAGCGCTCAACATGAGCCGAAAAAGCGCTCGTGCGCTGCTCAGTTTGACCATGGCACCTGATCCGTATCTAATGCACGTTCGAGCACTAGGTTAGTATTTATCAGGCCTGACTAAAATGTAGTTATTTCTGTAGAATTTGGAGAGATGAGAAAGAACGAGAAGAGGAGAAAAGAGATAACAAGAGAGAGAAAGTTAGAGAAATTTAATTCAAGTGAATCCAAACAAAATTTTTTTATAATTTAAAATTAAAACAAATACATTTCAAATATTCTTTCGTTTATTGTTATTCTTTTGTCACTTCTCTAAGTATTTTTTTAGATACTCATGCATAATATGATTTCGTAACTAAAATATTTATATTTAACATGCATATAAAATTTTTCTCATTCTTTTATAAAAATGTATAGAATTTATATCTAAATTCTGCTATATTAAAGTATTTAGTTGATTTCTGCAATCAACCCTTACGCATGTTCTAAATTTATGATATTATATTCTTTTATATTTGATTTTTCATGTATAAAAGCTTCTGCATGTAAAATATACTCTACCCATTCTAAAAATTTATTAAAATTGCCCTGTATATTTGTTCAAGAGATGAAACTTACAAAATATTTTAGGATTGATAACTTTTCCATAATAAATGATAACATTTGATGTAAATTTCAGAAAGTAGCCTTTATATACTTTTAAAATCTATATGTTTAAATTCATATGTATTTTTATATAATATATGTTAAGAATTGATTTAAAGAAAAAATTTACACTAAATTAAGAATTATGAATTTTTTTTTTCAAATTAAGGAAATATAAAAATTATAAAGAATTGTGTAGAGTTTTTATATGTTCAAGTATCATACCATTATAATAAATTCTATATTATGGTAAACCTTAGTATATTGTAATGGTAATTAATGTTCGAATCTATTATCCGTGGGTGAAAGTAACGTTGGGTTAATTGGGTCGTTAATTTGATAACTATATTATTATTAACTGTTAATGACGGGATCAAAATTTAGGACGTGAAAAATGGTAGAGTGAATCAGAAAAAGCCCACAACCTTGTATCAATTGGATTATATTTTCTCTTATGGGAAGCCAACCGCATGATATCTTTTATTATATTTTGTAGCATCATTATTTAGGGTTAAAATAGTGGATCATGATTGTGACAAATTCTAAGGTATTAATATTAGACTTATTGTATATAACTTGATATATATTTAATAATCAATTAAAATGATTAAATATTGTAATTTTATATGATATTATTATATTTTATGAGAGAAATTATCTTTTCTATTAGTTTTATCTTTGATAGTAAGAATAAGAAATCAATTATCTTTCTATCCTAATAAATGATAGGACTACCCATCAAATGTGTGAATAATAATGAGCGATTTTTAAGTTGGAATTAAAATGGTTTTTTTTTATCATTTACAAAGAAATAACTTCTCCTTGTATTATGTTTTACCTTTGAAAAGTATAAGAAAATTTATATTATTACATAAATTGGTTAATAATAGTGAAAATTCTTAATATTTGGTTTTTAATTATGACTTATGACATCCTTAATAAATTTTTTTAGTCAATTTAAAAATAATTATATAATAAAATTTTTTAAAAAATTAAATAATTTAAAAAATTAGGCTCAATGGCTGATAGATGCTTGTTTTCATACTCATATATATTTGAGGCAAAAGCCGTATGCCTAATGTGCACCTTTGAAGTGCTCATACACGTTCGTAATAGCATGGTAGCGCCTAAGATGTGCTTGTGTTAATACTTGTGCATGGATGAAACAAAATATTTATGCCTGATACGGCTCTCGTGCGCACATGTTTAGTAAAACGGCGCCTAATGTGCCCCTATTTGACACTCATATGCTTGTTGTGTATATATAAGGACTTGCATGCACGGTAGGTGCCTAATGTTTCATTATATATATATTATATATACTTACTAAACATTTAACTTATAATTTTTACTGTTTCTAACACTTTTAAATTAGAGAATTATGGATTATTTGTAGAGAGTTTGGCAAGGATGATCGAAAGGTTTTCTTTATATTTTATTATATTTAGATTGATATTATGATATGTATTTTTGGATACCCAAGGTGACAATGTACGTATATTACTGATATTAGTTTTATTATTTTGGAGATTTGTTTTGAGTTGATTTAGCAACGAGATTGTGGTATTGTTTGATTTATGCATATGCAATGTTGTGATTACATAAAGTTGGACTGTCATTTTTCTTATGATTAGCGTAAGCACGTATGGTCTGCATTTGGGGGACTGGATAGATAATCCGAATTGGTCCTATGTTAGTTGTTGTGCATCGTAATTGCTATTACTAGTTTGATTTCTGGTGAGGTCTGACCTGATATTAGATATTTTGGTTTTGGATTTACTCCTTTTGGTCAAAGAATTAATTTCCTAATTTAATTATCTTTATCACTTATTATCTATTTTTGGTCCAGGATGATAACACCTCAAGCACTACAAAATTTGTCTAAAAGACACATAAGCACCCCCAAAGGCACCCCTTAGGCATGCATATTCTGCCTGAAAGGCATATGAGTACTGCTTAGGTGCTAATCCTGAATCCTTAAATTTGATTTCCTACAAATATTTTTCATACAATTAATTTTAAATTTTTCCAAAACTATATATGACGTTACAATTGTGTCAAAACTTTCAAATCTTAAAAGGTTAAATATACTAAATATCAAATATGATATAGGTAAAAATCTCACAATCCAAAATATGCTACAATTTGAGAACTAATGGTCAAAATACTAACTTTAAGATAGGGTCATATGTACTCCTAGTGACCATAGATCGAAATACTACTATTTGGATCAGTAGGTGGGTCGTTTATATATATAACCTATAAATGAGATTAAACACCACTTTCTTTTACTATCTATGGGAATAGAAATAGTTATTGAGTTTTTCTAATATATTAAGATGTCTAAATATATTATTCTACTTAATTTATTAAAATGGTCCCCAAAGAAAATAAAAATAGTGGATTCTTTAATAAATACATAAAAAAAATTTTCTCTGTAGAAAAAATACAAATACAATACTTTTCACTCAGTGAAAAAGTGCAAATACAAGACTTTCTATCATATAAAAAGGTACAAATTTTATATCCAAATCAAAATAGAGTCTAATTTGTTGGGTATAGCCCAAGGCAGTCCAATTCAATATAAATTTGATTTGAGGCTCAAATCCCAGCAACCTAAACGTAGAAGTAAGAGACGAATAAGGATAACTAAGTAAAGGTTGCCCGATACATTAATTGAAAGGCTTAATCCAAACGATCGGTTACTAAATAGTCAAAGGATAATGACGAGCTACTAAATAATTTGATTCAGAAGCGGTCAAAACAGTCATATTATTAATACTCGTATGGTTTCTTCATTAAATTGGGACGATAATTATACATCCAAAAAATAACACCTCATAACAGCTGTCTTGAAATGGCTCAATGCATGGATAAGAATCCCGGCTATTAATATAACTCCTCCAAGACCGAAGAGAAGAGATTGAAGAAAAAAGAGAAAAAAAGACACTCAAATATTTAAGGACACTAGGTAGAGCAAAGTCCTTTTAATTCACATTCATCCCCATCCTCTTTTCATTTTCTGTATTTACTTTCGTGCCTTTCCTTTCAAATAGAAAGATCACTAACTTGAAAGTCAAATGATATATTAGGGTGCAAGTTTATTATACCTCTTATCTCTAATTTAATTTATTATGATGTGTAGGATACATATTTAAAGTTACGAAGATTGGACCCGTCACTATTTGGACCTTCTGAAGAAAATACCTGCCTCCCTAATTTGCACAATATTCCGAGTCCTTCGGATGATTAGGTTTGAAACACTTACATGAAATATTAACATACAAAGCCGAATGCATAATTTTTATAACTTTTTTTCACAAATATTTTCGTATACAAACACATTATCTCAAAATATTTACCGATTCTATGATAAATGAATAAATCCTTCAAACGTTTAGTAAAACCCAACCAAAATCTCATAATATTCGATAAAAATCACATGGATGTGATCATGTTTTAAAGTATGGATATAAAAGGGTTACATACATGTATAACAAAACAAATATCACAAATAAAATCGAAAGATATATGAAATATGCCAAAGAACAAGTTTCAAAATACTTACTTTCTTTATCTGATCTAATAAATCTGATAAGATATAGTTCTGAAATCATTTTTCTTCTTCTTCTCTCTTCTTTCTCTCTCCTATCCATTTCTTTCCCACAAAATTGAACAAAAATAGTGTGCTTGTCCCTTAAATAATACAATTAGCATATGAGCACTGGATAGGCACATATTAAGCACCACGCCCCTACACATATGTGCAAAAGCGCTGCATCAAGCGCAACTTAAGTGCTAACATTCTAATTCATCCACGTACGAACACCAATACAGGCACATTTTGAGTGCCTTTTTTTGTCATAAATGCTCATGAGCACTCTAAAGGAGCACGTTAAGCATATGGCTTCTACCTCAAACACGCATGAGTCCTACACAGGTATTTATTAGGCACGAAACCTAATTCTAAAAGATTCAATTTTTTCTCAAATTTTAATTACATAATTATTTTTAATTGATCAAAAATTATATTAAAATGTCATAATTTAATAATAAAAATTAAGTATTATGAAGCCACTTGATCTTCTATAACGAGTTGAATTGAAGTAGATTCAATTTCCGTCACTTTGAACTTGGATCTAGTGCAACACAATTAATAAACAGAAAGTTAGAAGATTGGTGGGACCTGCTTTCCAATATATCTCCTGATACTTAAATCAGAAAGCTTTCTCAACGGATAGAAAGATATGAGGATACAAAAGAAATGCGTGGATATATGTTATGGGAGATTGAGTGTCAATGGAGGTCTTAGCTCCTGCTGAGTGCGCTCGGCTAGGGGACAGCTTAGAGAGATGGAGGAACTAGCTCTTGCTGAGTGCTCCCGACCACGTGGTGGCTAAGAGAAACGGAAGACTTAGCTCCTATTGAATGCATCCGGCAAGGGAGTGGCTTGAATAGATGAACTTAGCTCCTGCTGAGTGCGCCCGGCCAAAGGGCAGCTTGAGAGATGGAAGAATGAGCTCCATTAATGTGCGCCTGGCCAGGAACGGATTAGAGAGATGGACTTAACTCCGCTGAGATGTGCCCGACTAGGGGAAGGCTTGAAAGATGGAGGACTTAGCTCTTGCTGAATGTGTCTAGCTAGGGGGTGGCTTGAAAGATGGAGGACTTAGCTCTTACTGAGTACATCCGGCTAGGGGGTGGCTTGATAGATAAGGACTTAGCTCTTGTTGAGTGTGCTTGACTAAGAGCCAGTTTTGAGACGGTGACTCTCACAAGGGAGCAGCCAGCAAGAAGAGAGGAGTGATAAACTCGTTGAGGAGTGGCTGACTATCGAGTGTACCTGCAGAGAGGTAGCTAACTAGAGGAGTAAGAGATTCTTAGGCACTACGGTGAAGAGAGAGGCCACCCGGTCGTCCTTTCCCGACTATAAACTGATGGGGCTCTCTGTGCCCCGCTATACAAGTTGTCTTTGCTGGCCATGCAATGTGAGAGCATGGAGTTGACGCGAGGCCTGCACAATCGGCAAGGAAGAAGGATTCGCCTCTGGCAAGAGGTGGCTTTGAGACTAATCGTCACATGCCCTTAGTCATCTACCTCGTTCCCCATTTTTGCGAGTATAGAGAGAGTTCTTTTTTGTGATTCTCCTCCTCTCTTTCTTTCCCTCTTTTCTAACGGGAGAAAGGAGATATTTGTAGAAAGAATCCTAGGGTATAGGCCAGCTGACCTTTCCTTCTTGAGGAGCACCATGATAGGTGCCTTCCTCCATGGCGTGTGATCTTACACCAAATATTCACTCAACTATTGTCATCGTTTTGAGGACCATGCGCTAGCGGGAGCACATGGGTTGTCCACTGAGCTGCTGAGTTAGCAAGCCTTCTTTTGGCCGACCTTCGCGAACTGCTGACTGAGTCTGACTCAGTGCTTCGTGGGCCTTGGCTCATGTCGGATCTTGCTGATTGCTGCTTCTTAGGCACATTTGCTGGCAGGCTAGGTCCTGGGTCAATCCCTGGATTGCCGAACCCATCAACTTTTATATTTATGGATATTTATACATGCTTTATATTATCATGGTTGGATGCTTGATGGTGCTTTTTCTTTCAGATATTGTGATGGACTATATTCTAACCAGAAATTGGCATAGTCTCGTCTATAAAATGTCCGTTAGATTAAATATAAACCTATACTATACACATGTACAAGTATATACATATCACACAACAATCATACAGGATTCAAAAGCCACAAAATAAATGCGTTGCCCCAATGTCATATCTACGGACACAACGTTGGCACATAGAGACGCCACTAGGTACCTAAAAATCAAATGATAATAATCTATGAAAGAATATACAATTATTAATACACAGTGAAATTAAATTAATCTGTACATCATCAATATAACAACATACATCAATACAAATTCATCAGAAATATACAAAATCCTCTAATACATATCTAGCTAACTGAAATCTCTACTCCACCTTATCGAGTGTAAACTCGTACTTATTTGAAGGCAAAAAAATAGTAATGAGTGAGCCGAATACTCAGTAAGACACATTATAATCAAAGACAATAAGCAATATACTTAAAATAAATCAAGAAAATAGAAAATGAGTATAATACAAATGCATAAATATGAAACGTGATTCAATACATTTTTTTCAAAACACATTTATCTTTCTATATTTTATTTCTAATTTTATTAAATTTTAAAACATGTAGAAATTTATTCATTATTTAGGTATCAGGGCTAGTAGGCCTTACCAACTAACGGAGTAGTCGAATGAGAAAAGGAATGTGTATGCATCCATACATTCTAAGGTGCTACCCACAAACCTTAACTTTAAATGTCCCATGGCGGATGATATACCTTTCACCCGATATACGAGGCCAGATAACATATACCACCATAACATCTCCCGTGGCCCAGGAACATTCTTCGGTCTATTATTGTAATATCCTAAGGTATACCAAAAAATATTATCCTCTAAAATATAAATTATTGGTCTAATTTCATGATTACTTATTTTTAAGAGAAGATTCATCATATTCTTGCATAAAGTTCTCACTCCCTAGAGAATGAATCATCACATATAACAAATTGTGAAGTTTCCTTCATATACTTTGTATAGTTCTTATATTTCTTGGATACAAATAGATATTGTTATTTTCTTAGAAATTGAAGTCTTTACCTGATTTTAAATACATGTACAAATTAGCCTGGAGCTTAGAGAAAATTAGACAATCTTTACCGCATTGAGCCAAATGAAATATTGTAGCTTTCAGATCACAAATTCCTTCACAAAAATATCCAACATAATTTTTGAAACATATAAAATAGCGTATACAAAATATATATGAATAAATACTAAATAATCACGTTTATAAGCCAATGTTCCAATTTTTTAAGGTGAAATCATGTATAAATCTCAAAATAATTGGGCAGAATAGTGGAACGTAGAGTTAGGATTTTCACATAACGTAATACTGCATAAAACTTTTAAATCTGACACAAAATTAATATAAATGCATGCTTAAGACATAGGTATTATAAAATACAAGTTTGAACGGGTATCGAAATAAAAATATTCAAAAAAACGGAACTAAAAGTTAACAAGAGAAAAAAAAGTATATTGGTACACTTATATCGACCCGATCTATAACTTTTTGAACTAGATCGAAGTCGAAAATGGATTCGAAGCCTTGATCTCCTCTTTCTCTCTCTTTTCCTCCATGCTCTCTCTCCCCCTCTCTCTTCTCTTCTGAAAAAATGACAAAAAAATCACAACGCTGGTATTTATACCCAGACTGGTGCTTAAGCGCCAGTCGAACGCTTCTCGAGCGCCACTGCCCCTGGAATTGGCACCTTGAGCGTTCATCAGGCGTGCCTTGAACACGCTCATTCTAAACAATGCGCTCCGGGTGCACATCAAGCATGACTATTCTACCAAACGCACCCTGGGCGCTCCTTGGGTGCCAGTCAAGCGTTGGGCCTCCCGCATCCATTTTTGTTTCCAAAACTTAATTTCACTGCATATTTTAAACCTAATTTTAATTATATTAACTTAATTACTCCTAATTATTATATTTTAAAAATCGGTACCTTGCAGATATATTTTGTATAATCAAGTTGTTAAATTTATTTATTTAAGGATCAAATAAGATCGTTCGGTCAAGTCCTATATCCACCGTCAATCGTCATAGATATTATATTATTTTAGGTTTGGTTTTATTCATGAAAAAATTACAGCCATCAGCAGTATTAACATTTTCAATAATGATATTTTTTATAGTAATATTTCATTTTAATGACAATATTTATGGTCGAGAAATTAATTTCAGTCATAATTTATTAGTTTTCATTTAGGCGATATTTTTAAAGGTTGATGTGCTCAGGGAATTAGAGGTATCACCAGTTGACAACTAGTGGTATGGTTGAGGGACCCATTAGCCAATTATTGTGTTGTCATTGGGTAAAATGTTTCAAGAATGAGTTTTAGTAGCCAATATTGAGTAATATATGAATTTAA
>JAOVVI020018417.1:0-10360 GCA_028571085.2 Nepenthes alata
TGTAACCAAAGTAGATATCTTAGTAGAGATCGGACTACGCAGCCTTCGGGTTGAGAGTTTTGACTCACGTAACAATACACAGCAACGCATGGAGCATCTCGACCTACTTGAAGAAACCCGAGAAGCGGCCAAAGTGCGTACGACAGCTTACTAATAGCGAATCACTTGATATTATAATAAAAGGGTAAAAGTGTGCTAATTCAACGTTGGAGACCTACTTCTATGGAGTATAGGGTCAACGGGTAAAATTGATAAGAGGAATAAACTCTCTCCAAACAGGGAAGGCTTGTTCATCATTTTGGCTATCCTTCGGAATGGTGCGTACAAGCTACGCACCAATCATGGCAGATTGATACTAAGAACGTAGAATGTGGTTCACTTAAAAAGGTTCTATCAATGACTTCATACCAAATCTAGGTAGGTAAAATGTATACCATTAAGTGTGTCTGTATTATATTTAAATTAATAAAATGAATTGTTCATTCATTTATCTATTTTATTTATTATTTACTTATTCATACGAATGCCTAGAATAACATTGCATAAAATCAAAATGGCCTAAACTTCCCCTGAGTCAGGTGCGTTGCAATCTAGTTGCTCATTGACCTAAAAATGGTCAAACAATCTTGGTCAAGTTACCGAGTGGCCCATACGCAGTAGAATTAAAACCTCAAACTCACTCCGAGCAACCCATATGCGGTTAGATTTGAACCTCAAATTCACTCCGAGTGGCCCATGTGGGGTAAAATGTCTAAATCTTAGGGGGTTCTTCAGTATGCGTGTAGCGACTCTTGTGTACAAGGGCAAGCAGCTTTATTCTACCATGACCTGGGAATTGGGATCAGACATGTGGGTATCATGGCATTCCCCAAAAGGGCAAGCCTATAATGGTAACACACAGACGATGACCATGACTTCGCCAAAGACCGATAATGACAACCATAATGCTAAACCGACAAATGACATTAAGTTGGTATATAAAATTCCATTAAGAATAGCGATTGGAAAAAATTTCCTCGATTCATTAAAAATAAAATGTATAGGAACATTAGTATGACACAAAGAAAAGGAGAACAACACTAGGATTGGGGGCTCCCCTGAGGATGCGATGAAGGCTCACCCCTGTTAGAGAAATTTTTCAGATCAGATCGACGTCGGGCACCTATACTCCTTTGGTCAAAGAAACCAATAGGAAAGTGAGGATCTAACAGCAAAGTAATTTGCTGACACAGGAGAATGCCATCTGAAAATCTAGAATTCAAAGCTGAACCCACCTCCGATCTGAGCTGGGTCATCAGCTCTGAACCCAACTGAACATTATCACTCTGGAGGTTGGCGAGATATTGTTCAGCCAACTGTAGAGCATCCTTAGTCTTTTGCAGCTTGAGTTCAAGGCTGGAGACCCGTTTTTTGATATTGCTAGGCCACGACACTAGTAGCATTCATCCGGCTCCGTATCTCCTCGAGTATACTTGGATCGATGCATGTTTGGGTCAATTGGTGAACCTCCCCCTCAAGCTGATGAATCCTAATACTCCTTTAGTGCAAACATATCCTCAAAATCTTGGCTGTTTTATCATCTTTCCAATAGAAAATGAAGAATGGAAATCAAGTTAGGTTATTTCTAGTAAAGTGAAAAGCTCTAAAAATATAGCGTGATGTAACGCGCTCTTTGAGCTGTGATGCTCATAAGCACCTTGGATGAAGAAGTAGAAGTGGATGCTTACTCCAGCCTATGTCTTCTTGGATTGGGACTGAATGAGGAAGCCACCAGATTAGACGTTGGAATGGACTCCCACTCTGGCCGATCACCTTTAGGACTTGGATGGAATGAGAAAGCCACCGGATCCAACACAGGAGTCCCTAAACAGGATGCCTCCACGATTCTTGCCACTTTGATGTCTCTCTGGTATTGGCCAAGCAGACAAGGGGCTCCTTCTAGACCTGAGCCAACTCCATGGAAAGGCTGGGTACCATTTCTTTAGACAGAACGACCTCAACAGTGAGGAACTCCTCCTAAGACTAGGCCAACTCACAAATTGGCCTAGTCAACCCACCAGCCTTAGGTATGCTTAAAACTCTCTCAACCTTTGATTCGCTAGAGGCTCCAGAAGAGGGAGCAAGGGACCCCCACCTACAAGGGTAGAAGGAGAGGAAATCAATATGCCAATCCCTCGCATTCTCTTCGACATGGGAAGGCCAGTCTCAATGGAAGAAGAGGAAGGACTCGGCAAAGCAGCTTGTCACCGTGATGAGTGGTCCCTAATGTTTATGCCTTTGGCCTTCCTTTTGCCCTGTTTGGGTGGTGGAGCGGTTACTCCTACCTCCTCCAATTGAAGCTTCCACTTGGTTAGTGCAAGAATTTTAGGAACAAGCGCTCCTTATCCTTATCGCTGGATGAATCTGCATTTGTCTGGATAGGCTCTATCAATAGCTTTGTTGAGTCCTCTTCCTCTCGATAAATTTTGTCGGTGAAAGACTTCGACACTTTGCCCCATTCATTGGGAAGTCCCAATTTGGAAGCAACCTTTAAGAAGAAAAACCGATCCTTCCATTTTTTTACTGACTCATAAATTATACCACTTATGTTTAATTCACCGGGGGATAGCGAGATCCAATCCTCGCTCTGGCATAATCGAAATAAGACCTTCTTGGCCCTAGTATTCCGTGTCAACTCTCAAAGGTGAAAAAAGATGCAAAGATTGTAAAGATATCTTGCTACAATGGCATGAAAGTGCCAAGATCCACAAAAAATTTTGTGCAACTCATGTGCAATAGGAAACCGTAGACCACTCTTCAAGTGGGCTTTGTTGACAGTGATAAACCCGCTGGGAGGAGAGTAGGCTCTATCATTCTCAGCTAGCCCCACAAATGAAACTTCTTGGGAAATCTTATACTATGAATTAAGGGGCTCTATATCTGTTGTAGAGGGCACCGACTTGATTGAACCAATACGAAGAGCCATGAAAACAAGCCTTTGAAACAATAAAAAAAAAGAAGGCTTTGATTTAAAGAAGAAGAAGACGACCAAATATTTTGGGAAGAAGGCAGAAGACCGACGATTCGTAAGGAAAAAAATGGCAAAGTAGCACCGATTTTATAAGTAACCATTTCAAACTTAAAAAGGCACCTCAGTACGGTTTTGCATGATTTCAAGGAGGGCATGCCATAGTGAGGAGGGACACACGTGAGCTCCTCGTAGCGATGTGACACACTAGCCGGCCAGTGTCAGGATTGATGGCCTGAAACTGCATCGATAGCGGACGCGTGGCAAGCCAAATAGGTCTGATGACAAGACATGCCAATTTTCAAGGTAGTCTTCACTTCGTAAAAAAGCAGACTAGTGGCATACAATAGAGCTCGAATCCGAAATGGCATGCCATGACCCTATCCAGTGTCGATCTGGATTGACTGGTTGCAATTCACTTTGAATTAGCCACAATTTAGTCCAGACTGGCTGTCCACAATCCAGTTCGGCACTGATCCGGATTGGCTAGTCTAGATTCACTCCGGCATTAATCTAAGTTGGTTGGTTTGCAAGCTAGACCAGTGACAAGACTGTTTGGTGGATCATAATCCAGTCTGGGAACAAGCAAGCAACAAACACGTTCCATCAATGAACATACCGGGGGTTAAAAATTTAAACCTCCTAGCATTGGAGCTAATGATGGATACTGTTGTAAATGGGCCGATTTGGTAGTAGGGCCTGCGAATGGAAGAGAGGCTCAGTGAAAAGCCTCCCATCTCATGACCTAAAATGGATCATCTCAGAAAAAAGGTCTAGGGATAGGTTGGGAAAACTAGCTGGAATTAGAATCCTCTAAATAATGACTCATGGCCACTTCCATTGGAAAATTGGCCGTTATCGGCCAAAACGGAGAAAGGAAACCTATTGCCAACTAATTTTCCTTATCCAAGATGGTTCTACAGGTAGTGGGGGAGATCAAAATCACCCGTCAATATTATAAATACTTCGTCACCATTTCAAAGGAAAGCGGGAAAAAAGAAAGAAGAGCTACCACGAGATTTCTTTGCCTAAAAAACCACTGAAAGGCATCACAATCTCATTCTCATTTTGGGACAACACCTAATAAGCAGCTCCTAATCGAGTGCATAACTCTCAAGCTGTCTCACTGCCAGATGCAGCAAAGCACTAAATTCTCATACTAAATATCTCCCATGCAAAACTTTCCTACTTTTCTATATCTTTCTATTTTTTAAAGGAAGATTATTGATTTAAGCGTCAAATGATATACCGGAGAGAGAGTCTTACCAATCCTCTGACCTCTTATTTTTAGTTGTGTTGCGTAGAATTTATGTTCAAAAAAATGAGGACCGGATCGACTCCAATTCAAACTGACACGAAAGATTGAATAGCCCATATCCCCTAGAACAATCCAGATCTGGGGACGCAATAGCTACTAATTATTTTTTAAAATTTTTGAATATTTTTTTTAAATACTCGTTAGTGTAATGTTAGCTAACTTCATTTGATTATATATTGCATGCATGTTAGTTTTGTTCATATTTCATAAGATTTTGAAGACTTATATCTTAAATTAAATATGTTATCTTGAAATCTTAAAATCTTTGATAATTTATTCCCTCATGTCTATTTTATGTTAGTAATTTGGTAAAAATACTATTTTAATTTGATAAAGGCTATTTATTTTTTTATATTTGAGAAAAAATTGTATATTATTATTTTAGTGTAATGTGTCAATTTTAAATAAATAATGACTATTGTAAAGAATTAGGAGAATATATTCTGATAAATTTTAATATATTATTTGTAAATCAAAGATTGAACTTAAAATCTTTAGGTTAAAAAAGTAATATTTGACTCCAATTATAGAAAATAGTATATAGTCGACTTACTCATGGTCAGTAAATAGTGGTATATAACCTTTAGCTATTTAGAAATAATCATAATTTAAATTTTAATATTCAATATTTATTAGTGAGATAATTACTGATCATTAGTTTTTATATGTTTACATAATTTTCTTATGTTTCATTGCTATTTTGACATTTTTAACATTTTGACTTTTTATCATTATTATTGTTCTTTGCATGTTCATTCACCATATTCACACACACACATATATAATTTATTCATATTTTATTGAGTGTTAGTTTCTCTCTTGCCATCTCTCTGTAACTTTTTAAATTACCGGGTTTGGATTTTTTAGGATTAGAGAATGAAGACATCCACAAAACCAATTTTTAGAAGCGTTACTAGACAAGTATTTTTCAATGTCTATGGGAATAGAAGAAAGATGAATTTGCTCGCTTATGAAAAAAAATCGGATGGTGATAGAGTATGATGCCGAGCTTATCGAATTAGATTGTTATGCTTCACATGTAGTGATAAACTGGAGGAAGAGAGTGGAGAAGCTTCTTCAAAGATTAAATGATACAATTTGAAATCAGTTGGTGATGTTAAGTTTTAAGACATATGGTACAATTTTCTATCGGGTTTTACTTTATGAGTATGCATTAAAGAGAGAACAGTTTTTTTAGAAGAAAAGTATGAGTCAAAGAGATTAAAATTTGGGATCGAGAGGATCCCATAAGAGGACGAAGTCTCATAATAAGTGGATGGGGATGGAAGCTAGACTACAAAATGTATCCGGCAAACAACAATAATTGAAACTCATGTTCCCTCATTGTGGGAAATTCCACAGATGAAGGTTTGGTTACAAGCATATGGGAGTGTGTTTCAATTGCCTCTAATTTAGCTATATGATCAAAGAATATCCCTTTCCATTCAGGCAAACATTTAGAATGTCCAATGCTTCAAGTATAGCTTTTGCTGTAATGGAATGTAGACTTTTAATTTTTAAAATTTCAGCACATGTATTATTTGAATTGATGTTTACGCATTCATTTGTATGGCCTATGTTTGTATGCCATTTATATTTATCACCTAGGATTATGAAATATTCATCATTCGTGTCTAAATGTATGGGTACATCTTTAATAACTAATATTACATATTAGGTTTTGATTTGATTATAAATTTGATTTTTTTAGACAAGCACAACTTTGATGTAATCTTACACACACATTAATTGGCATGCTATCATGTCAGTGTAAATTGTTTTAATAAGAGGATAAACATTTCGATTCTGAGTTGTGAGCTTTTTATTTTTCAAGGGAATAAACGAAAGGAATTAACTTATGTGATTTTTGTTGTTCATACATGCCATTTAATTAAAGGTGGGTGTCAAACTTGCCTAACTTATATTACCACCATTAGAAGTCATAATTTGTTAGCTGAGGAGATTCTAGCGGTAAAAAAATTTTCAAGGATGTGTTTTTACAGGATTTACCTAGTTTTCTGCTAAATAGGGAGATTGAGTTTGATATAAAAGTGACATCAGGATCTATGCTAATTTTAAAGATCCATACAGAATGGCACATTCAGAGTTAAAATATTTTAAAAAGTAGTTACAAGAGTTCTTAAAGAAACACTTTCTTTTATTGTGGTGTATAATTTTTAGCTATGTGAAAAAAAAAATCATAATACAAACTATCAGATTTAACCCTTGTTGGTGATTATTGTTCTTCGCCACATTTATATGTGGGAATAATCACTAATCTTTGATTTTTATATATTTGCATGATTAACATATTTAGCATTTCGTTTTCGATCATGATTATTATTATTTGAATGTTTATTCACTATATTTACACATATAAAATTTATTCATATTTTATTAAATGTTAAACTCATTGTTATCATTTTTTACTAAAGTTTTAAATTAACAAGCTTAGATGCAACTTATAGAGATATTCGACGTGGAGAAAACTTTTCAAAAAGAATAATTTTATGATATTTAGATTACACGATTTAAAGTTTATAGTGCTGATTTTTAATAGTTGTATTTGGCCATGGGCCTTAAGCTTAAATATCATTTTGGATTATTAGGATTTTTTGTTATCAATTTTAATGATACTTTCCTTACTTATAGGTATTGGTTGATCAAGTGAGGAATTATAAGAGTTATTTTTAGATGTGACCTTTGTATTCTAGACTTTATCATATTTATTATTAGATTGCTTAACAATATTTATTATAAGATTGCATTTTTCAATATTTGAATTGGAATTAAGTTAGTTGTTGATCTAATTTATTTATAGGTTTTGATTTATGATGTGATTAATTTGGATTTTAGGATAGGAACATGACAACAATCATCAGTATTATATTGATATACTCAAAAGATACCTTATGTTTATTACATTTTTCTTTTATGGCAATGTACTTTACTTTGTGTACTTATTTTCATTAAATATCTTTCTATTATTTATTGATAAAACTATTACTAAATTATTATAAATTATTTTTATAGATCTAGAAATAAAAGTAATGACCTTTAGTCTTGTAATAAATTTTTTTTGTCAAACTATATATTTGACAGCCTTATAACATCCTACCAATTCAATCTTCATAGTAAAAGTTGCAGCCAATTTCTGTTTCATACTCTTTGAGGAGAATTTACCTCCAACAATTACAAAAATATATATTGATGTTGACTTTTTATTATACAGATATTTAATAAATTTAAAATCTATATATCTATTTATATCTAACGAATCAAATCTATTGTATGTAAATATATAATCTTATATTCTTTATAGATATTGAAATACATTTTTTATAGATCTCTAATAATATAAATTATGATCAATATGAAATCTTTATAAGACTCCTACTACATAAGCTATACTTGGTTTAGCAAAGATTTGACTGTACATTAATATTCTAACAAGAGAAATATAAGAATATGATCTTATTTGTTTCCTTATAAGCTTTATTTTTGGACAATGTGCCATATTTAACCTATCTCCTTTAGTTATAGGCATAGGGTCAAGCTTTGAACTATCTAGAGTATATTTCTCTAGCATTTTCTTAATGTATGCCTTTTTAAGATCAATAATTGTTTTCTTGAGATCTCTCTCCATGACCTCCTATGTCAATAACATACATAGTTTTGCCAATATTTTTATATCAAAATGATTGAAAAGAAAATGCTTACTTTCGTTAATTAATCTAAAATCATTATTATTGAGCAAAACGACGTTCACATAGAGGATAAAAAAATAAATCGGCTCCCATTGACTTTTAGGTACATATAATAATATAAAATATTTTATATAAAATTACATATATATATATATATATATCACATCATTAAATTTATAATACCACTGACGAAATGACTATTTAAGCTTATATATAGATTTATTTAGCTTATAAAATTAATGACTCTTTTTATTTAAAATAAAACTCTCTAATTGTTTTATGCACATCTCCTCATCTAAATTGCTATTGAAAAACTGTTATTATACTTATCTAAATCAAAATGATCTACCAATATTAATGTTATTATTAGAAAATATTTCTTTAAAATAGGAGAGAATGTCTCATAATAATCGATTATACTTTTTAAGTGAATGCTTAGACAATAATCCTGACCTTATATCGTTCTATATCATTTTTGATATTTCTTTGGGTCTTATAGACCAATTTACAACTAATAGTCGTAGCTCATGACATAATTCAACTAAATCTCAAAGCTCATATTTCTCCATTAAGTTAATCTCATTCTTTATAGTGTCATACAATTTAGAGAAATTCAAATTATTTATAACTTGTGAAAAAGTGATCGAATTATTACTTTGTCTAATATTAAATTTGCACCATTTGAATATGCACATAATAATTAGAAATAATAGGTGATATCTTATTTCTTATTATCTTCTTAATATTTCTTCTTGATGTATTGTTGGCATAAGTTTAACAATATATTCAGTAATAGCTAATTTAATAATAAAAAATCTAGTTATTATTGGTACATTTATAATAGACTCATGAACCTCACTAAAATTATTAATAATGACTGATAAAATTATCAACCATTTAACTAAATATTACATAATTTTAGAAGTTTAATTTTTCTCAAAAATGATTTCACGAGGCTTTTATACTCCTACTAATTTGATCAACTTTCAGAAACTTAGCATTCATTGTTTCAATAAATCCGAAAGAGTGATTAGAATATTAAAATCTAAATTCCTTGAATCTTTCTAAATGGCCTAAAAAATAACCCCTTATGGTTCTTAAATCCAACTTTTTCTTTTATGATTTGAACACCCTAACTTCAACCTTATAAACCTAGATGTGAAAATGTTCTAAACTAAAATTTTTACCTGTCCATATCTCAAAAGATATTTTAGAAACAACCATAATAGGAACCTAATTTAAAATGTACTATTCGATCTTTAAAGTTTTGCCTCATGTAGAAATGAAAAGAGTAAAATAACTAATTATACTCATTACCATATTTATTAATGTTAAATATCTATCTTTCAGCAACTTCATTTTGATTGAGAGCATCGAGCATAATATATATTGTACAATGCTATCATATTTTTTTAAAAGAAAATTGAGCAAATGGATTCATTTGTTATCTTAATTTAATGTATCTACTATAATACAAACCACATTTATCAGATTTTACTATTTTTATTTTTTTATCAGGTTATAATTCTACTTCTATATTAAAAATCTTAGAAGCATCTAGTGCTAAACTTTATCAGATAGTAAGTAAAGATAATAATATGAGTAGTTATCAATTAAGATAATAAATTATTTATAGTTTGCAAAAAAAAAAAAAAAAGGATCCAAAATGACCAACAAATATCTATATGTATAAGATCCAATACATAAGTACTTCTAGTAGCATTTTTCTTAAACTTATTCATATCTTCATCATTTATATAATCTATACAAATATCTAATTTTTAAAAATTAAGTAATTTTATCATTTATAAATCTCTTAATTTGTTTTATAGAGATGTATCCTAATCTTCAAAGCCATAATTTAGAAGAGTTTTCATATAACATGCCATATTTTAATCCACACTTTTTGATTATTAGGTTCTATCTAAAGGAATAGTTCAAAAGAATTATCAAGGTCAAGTTTAAATAAACTATCAATTAATGTACTGTTTTAATAAGGTTATGTTAGTATAAATTATAAAAGAGGATCTAAAATAAATACAAAAATTAGCCAATATAATGATAAAAGGTTTCTAAAAAATCTAGGTACATAAACGATATTAGATAGGTATATGTTGGGTCCAGTATCCAGGGTCCCCAATCTAATGGGCAAATACTTGACCCGAGAAGCCCAAGGTATCAGCGTCCGGAAATACCCGTGATGGATCCGAGAACATTTTGCGAAGCGATGAGCATAACAGCAGCAAAAGCGTCGTTGTCCGAGAACCAGCGTAACGCGTCATGGAGTCCGCGGACCCAGAAAAAGCACGAGGACTCATCCAAAGAGTA
>JAOVVI020018420.1:0-10360 GCA_028571085.2 Nepenthes alata
TGTATTTCTAGTGAAATCTAGAATATAGGTTGTATGTTATCTTAACATTAATCATGTGATAGAGGATCTCCATACATAAGACAAATAAATGGGGAGACATAGGATCTCCTAAAAGAAATCGACTCTTTCCTTGAAAGAAATCTAAAAAAATTCTTATCTATAGAGAAAGAGAATATATAAGTGATAACATAAGCCTTAACCCACTCAAAAGGAGGTTGAAAATCCCATAATCTCCAAGGTGGACTGCATGAAGTCTTGAAGTGGTAAGCTTTCATAATATTGTAGTGTTATTATATCACAGAATTCACACAGTCTCAATATAATGAATTTGATTACAAAAGCCTCTAAAATATGTTTTTAAGCTGAGAAAATGTCTCCCCGCTTGCCTAAATCACAAATAAAAATGCAGCAATTCTATATATATTTATAATTTTACAAATTAAAAAGGATAGAAATATTTAGTAAGTCAGTAGTACTTTTCAAAAACAAAATACGCTACAAGTTCTTCGTATCGAAATTGTTGTAGTTACTCTTTATATCTATAGACCCGTAAAAAAAATGCATACGAATGTAATTTTACTTGAAAACATGACCATATTTTAGTTGCTGCCATCTCTACATATTTTTTTTCTTAAAATTATTTTTAAAAATCATATATTTTTCCATCATTCCAAGTCAAAGTCAATATTTATTGTGACGGAGGATTATCGTAATTTTTAATATTGTTTTATTAATTGTTAAAACTGTTGAAAGAACAATGCATATTGATTTGAAATTATAAGGTCAAAAGGCTCAATTGACATGACTCTAAGGTTTGAAGTTGAACCTATCATTTTATTATAATAAACAGTCTGAAATCTTGAATCTTTATAGTCATTCATGAAAATTAGAAAAATACCTTATTTATATAATCCTTCTTAATTATTAGATAATCTTTTTTTGAAAAATTAAACTTATATTTATCAACTCAATAAATCTAGAATAATTTTTTAATACTTAATGTAAATATATATATTTTTCCACATTAATTTAAGGTGTAATTCTTGTAAACTTTACATTTTGTAATGATTGTTCGATATTCATTAAATGTGATAATATAAATTTAATTTAAGAAATACAAGTTATAGATGGGTAGTTAAAAAAATAGATGATATTTAGGCCCATTTTTAAAATGGGATGTCTAAATAATAAGATTAAAATTTTTTTAAAATATAAATAAAATACTATCATATTGATGCAAGAAAACTTATAAACCAACTTGTTTAAGAGAATATCACAAAAAATCAATCTACTATAAAATTATTTGACAACTCAGGTTGTAAAGAAGTACCGTAAAGAGGCACTGTAACTTTTGTCAAAAAATTTACTCATTAAATTCACCTTTAAATCACGGATTCGGATACCTTTAGAACTTATCAAATCTTTTTTTTTAATCAAAATTTTCAAATTGACCTTTCTAGTAATATATATATATATATATATATATCTTAATTTTACGTATTAATTGTATATCAATACTACGCCGCTCTCAATGAGTTTTAAAATTTGTGTCCCAAAGAAGTGAAGTGATGGTTAATAGTTAAAGTGTTGTGAGAAATATGGCCGGTTGGCAAGCTAATCATTGTTATTCAAGTAGTTACAAAGAGATAAATCATGAGATATTACAGTAAAATAAGAAATAACTTTTTTAACCTAGATTTTTTGGTATATCTTGAGCAAAATTTTCAATCTAAATTTTAATGTTTGAGCTAATTTCAAGTTGACTTAAAAAAAAAAAACTGAGGACTTTTTAGAAAATCGCTAAAAAACTATAATTATTTGGCCAGAGAAATTGATGAGAAAATAATCATAATAGGCTGCACAGGAAATGTTAATGCCATATCCTTTATATTGTTAGAAATGGAGGTTGAACGATGTATATTGGGATACCATAACTTCTTTCAGCGAAGGGCATACGGGGAAATGCGAATAATATTCCTTAAGATCTCATCGTGCGCAGGCATGGCACCTGCAGCAAAAAAGAAAAGAAACAAAAGCACTTGAACACGGCCGCGTTGCACGTGGAGCCAACAGACGCATACACAAGCAAGAGAGTCACAGCACCACACAACAAAGCACAGAAGCACTCCTTTAATTAAGAATGATTAAAATAATAATAATAATAATAAGTCACGGGCGTTTTTAACTGTTCGTCACGACGCGAGCCTCTTCTCCCCTCCCCCCGTGACGAATGTCATTAATGTGGAGATTATCCTGACGAGCTTCCATCTGACCCGTTCCTGCTTTTTCTTCTTCTTTTCGTTTTTTGTTTGGTTTTCCATGCCGAGTCTTCTCCCGGTACCCTTTTTGGTGACATAAAGAAGAAAAGCAACTTTAAAAAAATATTGGATAATTTAAAATTTTTTGGTAGCAAAGGCTTTTACATAATGTTTTATTTTGTAAGGCTGGAAAATTAATTGATATGATCACTATGATAAATTAGGCTCCCACAATAACGATGGCCTTCTTTATTTACCAAAATAAATAATATTTTTTTTTAATTAAAACGTATTCCGTTAATTATCAAGTTTCTATTCAAACCAATATAGAGATAAGACCTCTTTAGAAAAATGATAAATTCAACTTCTTTCTGCAGCAATTACTCCATATTATTCCGACAATTATATTATATATTAACGGGAATGCCAATAGTAGGTTGGCCCACAAAGGAAGAAGCGGCCCAAATCTAACATCGGCCTATTTCTATCTGGAACGGTCAATTCTGCCGTTGATCGGAGAAATAGCAATTACGCCGGCAGTGGCGCAAGATCAACGACGGCTTATCTGAGTCCAGGACGACCAACGCTACCATTGATCAGAAAAGTGACAATTAGGTCAGCAGCGGTCCAGGTAGGCACAACCCATATCTAAATCGACCCACACATCCTTTTCCAAACCTCGACAATCGTCTGTCC
The DNA here is from genome assembly GCA_028571085.2 of Nepenthes alata. NCBI lineage: Eukaryota > Viridiplantae > Streptophyta > Magnoliopsida > Caryophyllales > Nepenthaceae > Nepenthes > Nepenthes alata. Next base: position 2,955 of record JAOVVI020018420.1, read on the forward strand.
TAATTCTCCATATATCCAAGAAAGGCAATCTCCATAGTAACGATAACCTCCAAGAATCATAGCACATTTTGGGAGGAATGCGCCAGAATCTGCGAGCGATATGCAGGAAACCCTAATGGATACCATGTGCAAAAGGAAAGAATCCACCATTCCTGACCATTACAGCCAGGAATGGTGCTCATGCCTATGCAGGAAAGACAACGATCTCCCAATAGAAGGCGGATATCCAACCTCACTGCGTAAGGAAGGCAGCCAAGGGCCATAGAAGCTCACTCAAGAGGCATGCTTTCTCTTACCCACTAAAGTCTCTAGCATACTCATGCTCACAGAAACTTTTTAAACTGTCGAGCATCCCAACGCTCTCTCTTTCTCTCTCTATTACTAGTTCCCTACAAGTTTAATACCTAGAGAAATTACTTTCCACAAGTAACCACGACCAAAGCCACTCTCTCCACGAGTGCACTTTCTACCTATATCCATAAACACACTCCAAGCATCCATTTCTGCATTCTCTACATCCACTTTCTTATTCTCAGAAGACTGCTTACTGATTGAAGTATCGAAGTATTTTTGGTGGGACCAGATCCCACCGTCACCAGACCTCTTATTTTAAGTTGTGGTGTGCAGAATCCGAAACTCAGTAGACGGAGATCAAAATCCGACAGATAGCTCGACCCGAATCCATTCAAAATTTAGATCTAGAACATAACATTGGCGTCGCCTGTGAAAACGCTAACTAAAAGCCGATTACTTACATCCATAAAACCAACATCATCAAGTAAGATGGTGAATACCATGGCTTAAGCTAGCGTTCCCGCTAGAGATACTACCTCCCCCGACCACAACCACTAAGTTGGTAATCTGATCGGAGGATAGCTTGCACCATTTTTCCTAAACATGATCAAGTAGATGAACAACATATTTAGAATACTTCAAACACTCTACACACGCCAGGGTAAGAAGAGGTAGGGGCTCAGTCCTCCTCGATTCCCGTTTTGGTCTCCAGGCGACGAGGCTAGAGGAAGAAGAAGCCGACCAAAAAGGCTTCGAGATCGGGCAACTCTCGCGCTCTAAGGGCCTCCAACGCCCAGAGCCATCCAAGGCTCGAAGGTTGCTTGGGCCGTGGGACACCAGATGAGAGCCCCGAAAGAAGAAACCCTTAATACTCTACGGGCGAGACAAGGCCTCAAGCGCAGGAGGGAGCCTCCCGGATAGTTTGATCCACCAATAGTAGCAGCCGGCCGGCTATGCACCGCACTGTAGAAAGAATGGAGTTGAGGATATTCCTCCACTCCAAGAGACATGGGAACTCCTTCTGAGTAGAGATGAAGGTTGAGAAGATTTGGACCGTGTGTTCAACGATGACGACGAACACGCCGCCGATCTAGAGAGATCTTCTTTTACTATTGAGATCTTAAATCGGCCAATGCTGACCAAGTTCAAGATGCCGGCCCTAGATTTCTATGATGGGAGTGCAGATCCTATGGACAATTTAGATTACTTTCGCACTCATCTGAATTTTCAGGGCCTGGAGGAGGCGACAATGTGCCAATATTTTTCTCTCACCTTAAAGGGGGACGCCCGGATCTGGTTCTATCGGCTCCTTTTTAACTCGATCCGGAGTTTCTGGGATCTCATCAATTTTTTCTTAGCCTAGTACGCTTCCAACCGCTGAGAAGAGAATCAGCTGTGGCACTTCTCCCACATTAAGTAGAGACAGGGAGAGAACCTAAGGAAGTTTCTGGAGCGGTTCGCAGCAGAAGTTAGAAGAATCTCTAAGCTCATCGAAGAGGTGAAGTTTGGCAACTTCATTTCTGCTTTGGGGCTGGACGACTTCTTCAAACACCTGGCCCACAAGAACTCAAGGATTTTCTAAGAAGCAAAGGCCATCACCAGAGCATACGTGGCTGCTGAAGAGGCCAACGAGGCGAAGTGCCCTGAGAGGACCGACTAATCTCACTCTTCCCTGGCCGAGAAAAAGAGGAAGAACAGTGGCAGCGATAATCCCAACGGGAAATAACATAAGACCGGAGCACTGGACTGGAAGGAGTAAAGGCTGTCAATCTAACCCCACTGAATGACACACGGGCCAACGTCCTCATACAGGTTTGTAGAGAAAAGTTCATTAAGTGGCCAAAGCCATTGAAAAATACGAATGGAGGAAATCTAGCAAAATACTGCAATTTTTATCGATCTCCGGGGCACACCGCAGAGGAATGCAAGACGCTCCAGTAGGAGATTGAAGAGCTAATCTAGAGTGGCCATCTCACCAGGTTCCTAAGGAACCCTGAGTAGAGTTCTGGCACCACGGGTGGAGAAGGGTCAAATCCGTCCCAACTCTGAAATCGGGTTGCAACTGTAGAGGTCAACTTGATAATGACTCGACCGCCCAAGACCCACCAAGTAGATCACGAGGAGAGGCAAGTTGGGTGCAAGAAGTAAAGAGTGGAGAAAAATGTCATTAGCTTTAGTGATAACAATATGGCTCATATAATTTTCTCACAAACTGATCCCCTCGTTGTATCTGCACTCATTTTAACGGTACTGTGGACTACCAACTGAAATAAATTTTCGTTGATAATAAAAATTTCAGAGATTTATTTTATCTCGATGCGTTTTTTAAACTAGGTCTTAAAAAGAATCAACTAAAATTGACAGAAGGGCCACTGTATGGCTAGAAAACAAACCAGTAGTTGTCCAATGAACAATTCAGTTAGAGGTTACCCTGTGCACATACCCCAGGATGATGAGTCGTACACTCATCTTCCTAGTTGTTGACTTGCCCTCCATATACAACATTATCCTAGGCCGGCCGTGCTTAGCAACGTTCGGAGAAGTCACCTCAATACCGCACTTAAAAATAAAATTTTTAATAGCATGCGGTATTGGTGAAGTATTGGGTTACCAAGTGACTAGACAAACCTACTACATGTCGCAGGTAGCCCCAAGTGGTGGTACAAGGCTTGCGAGAGAGTTGGACCATCGACACGAAGCTACCCTATAGTAGATGCAATTCAGCGAAGCGACCGACCTCATACCACTGAATTCGGAGGACCTAGAAAGATGTGCATAGATAGGAGGTTCACTCACCGGACCCTTGCATGACGAGCTGATGACTTTCTTGAGGCAAAATGCGGATATCTTCGCATAGACACCCGCTAATATGTTATGATTTTTGGTCAGAGTAATGGTCCATAAGTTGGGTCTCGATTCCGGCCGTAAACCCATTAAGTAGAAGCGGAGGAACCACTCCGTTGAGAAGCTCATATCCATCTAGGAAAAAGTGAATAAGTTGCTAGATACCGAATTCATTAGGAAAGTCTAATACTCAAATTGGCTCTTTAACGTCGTCCTAATCGAGAAAAGTAACGGAAATGACGGATGTGTGTCGACTTTACCGATATTAATAAGGCTTGCCCAAAGGATAGCTTCCCTTTAACCATTATTGACTTACTGGTAGACTCGATCTCTAGTCACGAGTTGTTAAATTTCATGGATGCGTACTCAAGCCATAACCAGATAAGGATGAGCCCAGAAGATGAGGAGCACACCTCATTCATTACCGATAAAGGCACATACTGCTACAAGGTCATACCATTCGGTTAAAAGAACGCAAACGTGACTTACAAAAGGTTGTGAACAAAATATTCGAGAAGCAGATTGGCTGTAATATAGAGGTGTATGTAGATGACATGCTCGTCAAGAGCAGGACCACCAGCGATTATATTCATGATTTGACTTAATCTTTTGAGGTACTTCGTATACACTAGATGAAGTTAAATCCATTAAAGTGTGCCTTTAAAGTGTCCTCAGGGAAGATCCTGGGTTTTAATGTCTCTCAGTGAGGGATCGAAGCAAACCGAAAGAAAATACAAGCCATTGCGGACATGTTTCCGCTACAAAGTGTCAGGGATGTCCAGAGATTAATTGAAAGACTAATGAAGGCAAACGATTTTTAGTGGACAGCAGAGTGCTAGGCCACCTTCGATAAGCTGAAGCAGTACCTGGCCAGTCCACCGTTACTGACGTCACTAAAGGACGGAGAAGAGTTGTACCTCTACTTGGCAGTATTATATGTGGCTCTTAGCTCTATTCTTATACGCCAAGATTTCAACACACAGCAGCAAGTCTATTATGTGAGCAAAACGTTGACCGGCGTAGAGACACGCTACCCATGTGTTGAGAAGCTCACTCTAGCACTCGTCTTCTTAGCCCAAAAATTGAGACCCTATTTCCAAGCTCTTCGAGTGGTCGTTCTGACCAACCAGCCGCTAAAGGACATCATTTAGAAACCTGATGTTTTTGGATGGCCAGTTAAGTGGGCCATCAAGTTGGGAGAGTTTGATATCGAATTTCGGCCTAGGCCAACTACTAAGAGGTAGGCCCTCGTCGACTTTATCATCGAGACCATGACCCCGATCGTCGATGAGCACCTCATTGAGGATGTAGATCACCACCTAGAAGATTTAGAATGGGTTCTTAAAATGAACAATTCTTCTACGAACTCAGGCAATGACACCGGGGTGGTCCTAAGCACCCTAGATAGGTTTGAGGTGAAGTACTCTCTTAAACTTGATTTTTCAGCCACTAACAACATTGTCAAGTATGAAACCCTATTAGCTGGATTACGTCTAGTGAAAGAGTACTCAACTAAGTGACTGATCGTCCACAATGACTTAGAGCTAGTCGTTAACCAGATCAACAGGAGCTTTGAGGCGTACAACCCTCTCATGGCTAAATACCTGGCTAAGGCGAACGACACGATTCGAAGATTTGATAAGTTGAACCTGGTCTACGTCTCCAAAACTGAGAATTGGAAGGCCGACCAGCTCACTAGAGCGGCGGTGGCCGAAAATTCAGAATAATATTTGAGGGATATGAGGGAAGTTTTGAACACTCCCTACAAAGAGGAACAAAAAGCGTTACAAGTCTCTAATGTCAAAAACTGGATGACGCCATACTGAAGGTATCTGGTAGACAGAAAATAGTAAGAGAATGCGGACGAGGCCAAGCGGATCAAAACAATTGCCGGCTGGTACATCATAGTTGACAGAAGGCTGTATCATCGAGAATATTCGACTCCGTACCTCTGGTGTCTTACCCCTGATGAGGCTGACTACGCTTTAAGAGAAATCCACCTCAAGATATGTGGATCACACATTGGCAGTAAGAATCTAGCATTCAAAGTCATGGGCAAGGATTGTGACTGGCCAACAATGAAGGACTTCCTGAAATTTGTGAAGAAGTGCGAGAATTATCAACTACATGGCAATCTTCACCACCAACCGCTTGCGAAGTTGAGATCCATCCAAGCTCCTTGGACTTTCACGCAATGCAGGATCTATTTTCTCGGCTCATTTCCATCACAACCGGGTAGAGAAAATTCATCATCGTGGGTATAGACTATTTCACCAAATTGGTTGAAGATGCCTGGTTGGCCTAGATCATCGAGCACAATGCCATGGAATTCGTCTGTCAGATTATAGTAAGCAGATTTGGTATTCCTGATGTCATCGTGACTAACAGCAGAACCTAATTTTCGAGGAAGCGTTTCACCAAATATTGTATCAATTTGGGTATCAGATTGGTCGACAATTTGGTAGCATATCCCCAGGTAAATGAGTTGGTGGAAGTCACCAACCGTACACTACTCCACGGACTAAAGACCAAATTAGATGACGCAGGGGGCTCCTGGGTTGACGAACTATCATCCGTGCTATGGTTATACTATATGACTCTTAAAGAACCAACTCGTGAGACACCCTTCAACCTCTGTTATGGGACTGAGGCTAAGATACCGGTTGAGATCGGGCTCCCAAATCTTAGGGTCAAAACTTTCGATACACTGGGCAACTCCCAAAAGAATAGGGAACATCTAGACTTGTTGGAAGAAGCTCGCGACGCGGCTAGGATGCGGACAGCCGCCTACCAACAATGAATCGCTCCCTATTATAACAAGAAAGTAAAAATGCGACAATTTAAAGTTGGAGACCTTGTCTTATGAATTATAGAGACTACGGGCAAAATAGCAAACTAGAATAAGCTTTCCCCGAATTGGGAAAGCTCATTCCTAGTTTCAGCCGTACTCCAAAATGGAGCATACAAACTCTTAACCCAAAATGGTAAGTTGGTCTCACGGACATGAAATGTGATCCTACTACCAGTAAAGACCCAGGTGGGTCATTTGTGTAATATGAAGCATGCTTATAACATACATTGTTATTAATAAAAGATATTCTTTTTCATTTGCATATTGTTTAATGTTTTTCTTTCTTTTTCTTTTTTCCATGTAAATGCTTGCTTGCAGATTGTGCAAAATAGACGACCAAGACTACCCCTAAGTCGGGTAGGTTTTTACTTGCATTTAAACCTCAATCATCCAAGCGGCTCATAAACGGTCGAATTAAACCTCGGTTATCCAAGAGGCCCATAAGTGATCTAATTAAACCTTGATCATCCAAGCGGCTTGTAAGTGGTTTAATTAAATTTGGTAATCCAAACGGCTCGTAAGCGATCGAATTAAACATTAGTTCCATCCCAAGTGGCCCATCCGCGGTCTAATACCAAACCTTAGGGGCTTAAACGGCACGCATGACAACCTCTTCTAGTAGGAGATAGCACCGTCAGTCTATAACGATCGACAAAACGGGGCAAAACGCTTCAACTGAAGGCTAGCCGCTCAGAATCATAATATGGGCAGCGACGCGTAATACAAAACCTCAACACATTAAACAAAACTGCGCTCAAGTACACAAAGTTGGCCGGCCGGCGCAAAGAGAAAGCAACTAAAAAGAAAGCCGGGTAAAGTCAAGGGATTCAACACATCAACAAAATCAGCATTTTATTAATAATTCTTCATTGACAAGTATACTGAAGAACAAAGAGTACAAGAATCCCAACGAAGGAACAAAGCTACGAGGAGGACGCAGAGGAGGCCCCTGCGTGCCCCGAGAAAAGTCAGTCAGGTCCTCACACCACTGCACGCCATTGTTTGAGGGGTCAAGGATGCTAATAGGAAAGTCAGGATCTCCAATCTTAACAATCTGGCGACAGATGTTGATGCCCTCCTAGAGCATGGCCCACGGCAACTGAGTGACCTCCTCTGGGCATGGATGAGTGGATAGCTTGTTCTCTAACGAGGCTATCTACCTCCGGAGCTCACCTGTGAGCCCCTCTGCCCGAGTAGCTCTCTCTTCCAACCTTGCAAATTATGCTCTCAGCTCAAATAACTCTGACTTGAGGGTGATCTTCTCCTCCAGGTGCCTCTGTACCTGAGCACTCAACTGGTTCAGCTGCTCCCCAAGTTGGAGAATCTCTTCCTTCCTGTCTTCGATTACCGCTTCTCGTTGGCATAGTCCTTTCAACACTGCACCAATAATTTTCTCTTGCAGCAAGAAACAAAAGGA
>JAOVVI020018421.1:0-10359 GCA_028571085.2 Nepenthes alata
TTTTTTCTAAAATGGCAATCAAAATATTGTACCAACTAGTTAAATTCACATTATACTAAAATAAAAAAAAAATATTTGTTGACACTTTTTAGACGATATAATAAGTCTTTATAATATATTTAATCATACTGATAAGTCTTTACAAACAAAATAAATAGATAAATAAAATATTATATTAAAATAATATCTAAAAAATTATTAAAAAATGGTCATATAATACTATTCAAAATAATCCGCTATTAGTCCCCCAAAACAATAATTTACTAATTTGGCTACAAATGATTAGAATGCTAAATAAAAAGAATTAGTATGAGGCATAAAAGTAGCATAGTTGATGCCTAATTATTATAAAATTGTGTTTAATATAGAATTGTGACTCACAACATACTCTGTTGATTACTAACACTAAACAAAAACAAGGGCACAGTTCAATTAGCTGGCATAATTTGAACCCCATGATAGTATATGTGGAGACTCTCATTCTATACTTCAATAATTCAATTTATAAGTTTACAAAAAATTTAGATTTATTATCGAATTCGTAAACACATAATAAATGAATTAATAATGAAATTGGTATAGTATAGAACAATTTATTAGGAAATTACTTAGACATTACTATTGGATGAATAAAATTCTAGCCAGCAATGATGTCTAAATGGTAGTTTAAATGACATGTTTGTAAAAGTATGGTTTCTTATGATGCAAATAACAGATTTCAAGATGTTGAAATTCAAAATACAGAGTAGTCAATTTTTCTTTCTGAATTCAGGTTGATGAGATACATGCAGCTAACTCCTTTCTTCTTTCAGCTTTACTATAATGTGGGCATTAAATCCCTAAATGCAATTCTTCCCAAAACGTGGAAAATGGGCAGTGACCTAGATTTAATGCTCATGGCTAGCAATTTTATGAAAGACGGATTCGAATCACAGGTCCTTGTTTGAATGATTCATCCATTAAATGTAACTGCTTCAGAAATTTATTTCCTCTACTTGCTTGTTGATCCTTTTACTTTCGGTTTCCTTTGTATCTGATGTATTGTTTTTGGACGATTAGCTGTTATTTATATCGATATCTTCCGGGATTTGTGCAAGCCAAGCCGAAACAATCATGGCTGTGGCTTGCGATGTCTCTGCTTGCTCGACATTGTTGTCATCATCCCCCCCGCTGCACCCAAGGTGTTCGACGAGAGCACTTGGGAGAGATGAAACAAAACATGGGATTACGGCTAGTTTACTGAAGCTGAGTAATACTAACGGCTTTTTCTGTGGTTTCAGATTGAGATTGTCTTCTTCTTTCGGTAGTTTTACGGTTAAGGCTAATGCTGAAGAGCCGCGCAAGATCAATGGTATTTCACTTGACCTGACATCGAAAACTGAAACTGTTAAGAATGGCCATGGAATGTTGCCGGTGCAAGTGAGCAACAAAATCAACCAGTTGCCTGATTCAAACTTGACTATCGAATTGTCTGAGGAAGGGCGCATGCTTGGCAAGAGGAGCCCAATCGATCATTTTTCTCGTGGAGGAACTGCTGAGGATGAGCCTATTTTTAAACAGAATTTCTTTATTAGATCATATGAAATCGATTGCAATCAAAAGGCATCCTTTGAGGCCTTAATGAATTATTCACAGGTCTTAAGATTTCTATATCTTAACGTCATATTTTCTTTTCTGGCTTTTACAGAATGTTGACTCCTGAGCCAAGATGTGTTATTCTTTTCTTAATTACTAGCAGGAAGCAAATTTAAATCATCTGAAGAATTCAGGGCTAATGGTCAGTGGCTTTGGTGTGACATCAGAGATGAACAAAAGGAATCTCATATGGGTTTTTTCCAAGATGCAGGCTGCCGTGGATTGTTATCCTTCATGGTAACAACTCAGACTCCTGTATTATATTATTTAACTTCATCTTTGTTTTTGCCAATTCCTTTGACTAGTATTTTTCGAGCATGAACTTCCAATAAAGGATCCCTTTTCAATGAACAACAGCTTCAAGTTCAATAAATAATGCAAAACTATTGTTGCATCGATTATATGCTATTTACAGGTACTATGGGAATGTGTTTTCCTGTCTTGGGGGGTTGGGTTATCAATATCACGTAGACCACTTCGGCAAGCTGATCCAAAACTACGTTTACAAAACCATTTACTGATTGCTTGTAGCAAGAATCCAACTTCTGGTAAAACCTTAACAGATGATGTAGAAAGGACCCTTGAATCTTGATTATTGAAACAGTCAGAAAGCACTAATGAGAAATACAAAAGTGTTTAGTCTGGAAACTGGAAATTTTCTTCAGAAAATGCAGAAAATATCCCATTGTTTCCTCTCCTATTAACAGATACCTGCTTTTTATTACTAAAATGAGTTCGTATTCTTCTAACATTGACAGGGGTGACAATGTTCAGGCAGACACTTGGTTTTCGTCTATGAAGAACTGCCTGCGCTGTGACTTCCTTTTATCTAATGGCAAGACAGGCAAAACACTAATGCGGGCAAGCAGGTGAAAATTTTCAATATGATTTTTTTTTTTTAATTCATGCCCTGTTATACGTTCCCAAGTGAAAATCCTTGGCACCATGCAGTTTCGGCGTGATGATCAATAAGCACACAAGGAAGTTATCCAAGTTCATTGATGCAGCAAGAGTTGAGATGGAGCCTATTCTTAGAATATGTGATCCCATCATTGATGAACATTTAAGGAAACTGCAGAAGTTGGAAGAAGATAAAGCTAATTATATACGGAAAGGTCTTACAGTAAGTGCCTTGCTATATGTTGGGCTCCGGAATGCTAATTGTCACTTTGATATATATTCTAATTTGTAACTTCTGTAAAAACTGCAGCCTCAGTGGAGTGATTTGGATGTCAATCAGCATGTGAATAATGTTAAATTCATTAGCTGGATTCTCGAGGTAAGCCGTTGGGTAGCGTGAGTTGCTCTAAAGTTAACATGGGAAGAGGCAAGCAAAATTTCAAGTTTTTACTGTATTTTGTCATGGGACGACAGTTTTTCTATGTCACCTGTGCCGCACTTGCCTAACAGACCTCATGTAATAGAGATAGGTTAGCTTTTCTCTGATTTTTTGCCCTAGATGTGTAGAAGCATACTTTTTTGACTAAACACGTTTCACTGTAGAAACTAAGTACAAAGAGTACAGATAACCTACCTAAGATGTACGCATGCAAGCTCACCCTGAGAGCTCTCATGACTAGTCACTCTCTTGGCAACACCATCTTTGACTGTACCACAATAGGTTTAGCTTGTCCCAAATAAGAGAAGATCATGCATTTATATAAAAATACCACCTCTTCAACCAACAACCAAGATTTTCCATCTATTCTCCACTATGGATGGTTAGATTTATGCTCTCGAATATTCTCTACAAATATATCTCTTAAGAATATCCAAAACTGTCCTCATCTCTCTACTCAAAAATATTAAGAATAAATGTGTGTAATGCATTGTCCATTTTCTCTCAATTTCTAAAATTCTATAGGTAACCTTAGAACTTTCTAGAATCATCTAGATAATTCTCTTACTACACGTACATCTTTAAACCACTAAGTTGTGCATATGGGCATCCTCTATCTGTGTAGCACATTTGTGTGATACAGTCTCTATGCTTCTTGGTAACCCATGCCAATTTGGTCACTCAGACAATATGCATAATTCATTTGCACAAATAAATGGAAGTGACCTGATGTAAGTTAGCATAGTTGGTCTCTAAGCATTGGTCCAAAAGTATAAGGCTTAAAACCTCACTCACATTGGAATCGGGGGATTAAGACTGTGAAGAAGAGCTACCCCTGTTTTGTATGGCATAGGACCTAATGACCCTTCCTGAGGACAGAAAAGAGGTCATTTTTTTGCATCACTGGACATTGGATGTACGTAGTATGTACCCACAAGAAAAGCATCAACATTTTAATAAGTCGTCATAATCCTAACTATTTAAGTTGTCAAAATGAAATATTCAATGTCTGGAGTAAGAGGGTGGATATAAAATGAGAGGACCCACTACACTGCCGATAATTCTCCAACATATCTCGAGTATATTCGATGGCAAAACTTTGGTGGAAGTGCTATGCTAGTTATAATGTTTGCTCAGTGAAAATCTATGAATATAGTATAGGGATAGTTAAGTTTCTGTAGTTTTTTTTTTTACCACAACACGTAGAATACAGAGAACACTCAAATCTCGTGGGACAAGTATGCTAAATTTATGCCCCAACTTCTGTAGTTTTAATCAGTAAATGAGTACTTCTAATTAGAGGGGGAGGATATATCTTAATATCAGCAGTTAGCCAGCATCAGTAATGGAGCATGCAGTCAATAAATACATGATACCTGTCATTGCTGTGGACGGCAGGGAACTCCTGCCTCAGTCCGAGAGACTCACGAACTTAGCGAAATAGCTGTGGAATATCGGAAGGAATGCCAGGTAGACAGCAAGGTCGAGTCACTCTCAGCCATATCCGATGATGGAAGCGGACGGTATAAGCTGGATCACTTACTCCGTCTCAAAAGTGGGACCGAGATTTCAAGGGCAAGAACTACGTGGAGGCCTATGGGCAACAAATCTGCCTTTGTTTGTGGCAATATAAATTGATCCAAAAGAACATGCAATAAAGAAAAAGAAGCTTTTATTGTTTTTCTTCATTGTAATAGTTTGATGGTCGGGTGAAGAGGTTACGTCCTCTAACATAAGTTCGCTGAGGATGATAAATATTCACTTATCTCTTTGTAACTGTGTTTTCTTGGTAAAAGTGATTGGGCTGTGTTATTGCTTAGGGGAAAATAGTCTCATTGCACCAATCATAATTTCTCTTTTATTGCCATGTTGCCTGAGAAGTATAGATACCAGTGCGGGACACTGCTATAAAACGATACTGATACTTCGAAATGTGATTTTTCTAAAAAGGAGGTATGTCACACTGATAATACATTAACTAAACATTGAAAATTAAATACAACTTCTGTCACTTGTGCAAGTAATTGCTACAAGTATAAAAACTACTTGTAACACAAACTTATTTTGAAACATTTTATATATTGTTGAGATCAATTTATCAAATATTGCAACTTCATTGGTCTGTTGCTTCTATTCACATGAGTAACACCAGCAAAATAGAGCAGGCTCTTGAAGGAGATCTTGCTGCACTTGCTTTTATTGCATATATTATTCCAGTATGTAACACACTGATTTTTTATTAAGAAGCAACAACACTCCCTTGGAACTAAATATTTGGTATTGTCTGACATGCGTTTAAACTTTCTATTTTATTTTGTTTGACTCCGACACACTTTCAGGCAAGGGTATTTGTAGCAGATGGGGGTGTGGAAAGCTAGTTATGATGGCGGCAACTGTAGGCCAACATGATGATGCTTACACAGTGGGAGTGCTGGTGGTGCTTTTGATGTTACAGTGGTGATTGTGAACTAGCCATTATTACCGGTGGTGGCGATGCCGCTGAAAGTATTTGGGTGGTGATGTAGGTGTCAGGTGGCAGCCCTATACTGGTAGTGGATGTGGTAACGTGGTGGCAGCAATAATGGTGACAATGGCGGTGACGGTGTTGGCTGGCCTGCAAATCCCCAACTAGTAATTTATCAAGAAATGTATTTAAAAAAAAAAACAGAACTATTGCCCAAGTTTTAGTTGTGCTCTAGAAACTACAAGGTCACCAAGCAGATTACTGTTTATGGGAATGATGATGACATCTAAAGCATCAACGGAAAAGTGAAACCAAGAGCCTGCCATAGCAACACTTAACAAGCAACAACATTCCAGGAATACAGTGTATACGACTATTAAAAGATGTTAAGATACTTGTTGGAATCAACAATTGCTACCAATTATGCACAATAAAAGGACTCAGAGTAGTTGCTTCCTTCAGTACAAACTATAATAATTCAAATTTTTCCAATCTCTGCTAAAATTAGGGTGAGAAATCACCTTCAACTAATGAGGTTTGTTAGAGAAGCACCACACAACTAAAAATCTTCAACCTCCAACCTTGGCTTTCATTGTTTCAGTGTCACATCTAAATCCTTCTCCGTAAACGTTTTTTTTTCCCACACTGTTTTCAGAAATCCCATTTAGAACCACCTCTTTTTTCCTTTTTTACAACTTTCATAATGTTCTATTGACTCTTAGGCTATAAGTTAGTTTCCTAACTCATTGAAAAATTTTTTGAAGGTTGTTAAAGGAATTTAATTTAGGTGGGACACCGAAAAATATAGAAAAAGTCATGGTGAGACACTGTAATATTTCTTTTTCTTCATGTAAATAGGCGTTCTCTGAGAAATACAAAAAAGTTCAAGCGTTCTTATTCGATAAAAAATCCCTTGTTTCATAAAAATGATACTTGGAGAAGTCTATTCCCCATCCAAAATACCCTTAATCTATTTAGTGGACTAGATTGAACAGTTAAATCAAATAACCAAAATGGCTCACATGGATTTCTGTATTAACATTTTGAAGTTTCTGATTCTAGTGATTGCAGGAGCACAGCTATTCTCAATAGCACAATGTGTCTTAACAAGTCTTTCTCAAATTATAAGAAAACTGATTGAAGACTATCCATAAATAAATTTCTTATTTATTTCAAGATAGCTTATCCTCCACTTTCATACTGTCTCCCTCAGTTTTTGCAAAACCTTTTCTATCTGGACAGAAAGTAGCTGGTAATTTCACACTAGACTTTCATGTTGTCGTCTGTCAGATTGCCTCGTTAAAAAACTATCACAACGTGGTGGCAGTGCAAGGCAAGAAAAATTGAGATGGCTGTGCAAATAATAGAACAATTAGAAACATTGATGAAAACATTAGCTAATATGTATCGGTATCGGATCCCTTTGATACCAATACTGCGATAATATTACGATATATTACCTTTTTGCCACTCGCAAAATATCAACCAATATTTAAGATATTGGCCGATGTAACCCATATATCGGTTGATATTTTCTAATCAGCTTATTATTTATTATTTTTTTCAATATATTCGATATCAATATGTATTATTCGACGCCAATATGATCATGAACAATATAGATATTTTAATTGATGATTAGAAATGAACAATGCCATGCAAAAGCAGTAGATTCAGGTTAGATCTTACCTGCAGTTTGAGCTCAATCGGAAGAAGATGTAGATCATCTGCCCTCTTAAGCATAAATGGATAAAAAGGGTGTGGGCAAAAATGTTCCATAGTGACAAAAGGCATGGATTGATTACAAAAAGGAGACGGGGGAGAAGAGGTTCTTGATCACATTAAGCAAAAAAAAAACATAAAAAGTGCAGCTTTGGGAGCTAAACTTTACTGCTTACTAAAGAAAGAAATTCCTGAATTTTCAGAAACCAAAAACTTCAAAATTTGAATTCAGTGTTCGAAGGATGAAGCAGGAAGCCATCACACCAAGAGCAACCAGAGATTGTGCCCTAATCAGTTGTATAGTTTCTTTATTTTGATAGCTTTGATTTGTATGCAGCATAGATGCAAATATCAGTCCATATGTATTGATATTAAATCCCTAATATTGATATTTTTTAATGCTGCCACAATATTATAATATTTTTATCGTATAAGTGCCTTGTCAGTTTAGTATTTTTAGAAAAATATTTTGTTCTGATATATTCAATACCGATACATATAATCCAATGTGTCTAATCCTAATATGTTTGTTTCCTATACCAATATTTTCATCCATACTATGCAACGGTCATTCTTGTTGTTTCTTGGGTTCAGTTCTGTTATGTCTGATCCATCCTTTCTCAGTAATGTCAAAGTTCACTAACTTATCCAATTTTATTTTATTTTATTATAAAAAAACATTGATAACAGCAGTAGTAAAGCAAGGAGTATTATCATTTCAATAGGCAAACAAAATTCCTTAACCAAATGTAAATAATCCAGGAGGAAAATATGACATGTCAGCTTATTCAAGGTGATATTTGAACAGCATATAATTATGTTTGATTACTCAACTAGCAAAAATGACAAACAGGTAACACAAATAAATGACAGAGAGAGCAAAATTTTAGAAACACAAAAGCAGCACTTACCGTTTCAATAGTGTCATCACATGCTACATTAGTCATCAACTTCAGCTCTGATCTCCCTCTGCAGCTCTTCTTTGTAGTCCTCGAACGTTCCCGGGAAAGTTCTTACAGTTCCATCCTCTACGACCCAAATTTGACTCCGCTCTTCATCCTCGCAGACGCGTGAAATCAGCCTTGAATCATGACTCACGAGGACTACCCCACCGGTGAACTCATCCAATGCATCGGCTAGCGCATCAATGCTTTGCATGTCCAAATGATTAGTGGGTTCATCCAACAACAGGATGTGTGGCTTTGACATCGATATTGAGGTGAAGACGACCCGGGATTTCTGGCCTCCCGACAACTTCGCGATCGGTGTCAAGTGGTTATGACTAGGGAGACCAAATTTGCCGAGCTTTGCTCGGACAGCTTCTTGCTTGCTTAGGCCCTCTTGATCTGGATGGAGGCGAAGAAGATATTGAACCGGCGTTTCTTCCATGGTGAGAAGATCGACAAAGTGCTGTGAGTATCTTCCAATTCTCAACTTCTGACTCCTCCGAACCTCGCCCTCAGTCGGAAACAAGTCACCAGCAAGAAGATTTAACAGAGTAGATTTCCCAGCTCCATTGGGGCCGATAATTGCAACCCGAGTGCCCATATCGATACCCACATCCACATTTGAAAGTTTAAAGTCTTCCCGGTTCGGATAACTGAAGCTGACTTCAATAAGTTGGAGAAGTGGAGGAGGGAGTTCAGTTGGTTCAGGGAAGTGAAACTCCACGGTATAGTCTCTCCATTTCCTCGGGGCCTCTTGCAGCGGCTCATCATCATCATTGACTTTTCCCTTCGCCTTGTTTCTCGACACTTCTTTTGCCGCAGCAAACTTAGCTCGATCTTTCACCTTCTGCTGCTGAACCTGATTGCCTGACCTCTTGGCGGCCTTCACCTGCTTGTCGTAAACTTCGAATTTCTTATTCATCTCTTTGCGTCTCTGTTCATAACCACTTTCAAAATCGTCAAAATTTCCACGGTATAAGTGGAGTTTCATGTCATGGAGATGGATGATTTCATTGCAGACAGTGTTTAGGAAATCACGATCATGTGAGACAACGATAAGAGTTTTCTTCCATCGACATAAATACTCTTCTAACCAAAGAACAGCTCTAAGGTCCAGATGGTTGGTGGGTTCATCGAGTAACAGAAGTGTTGGCTGCATAAAAAGTGCCCTGGCTAATGAGATTCTCATCCTCCAGCCACCGCTGAATGACTTGGTGGCACGGGCTTGCATATCCTTTGTGAATCCAAGTCCAGCAAGAATTTTGGATGCCTGAGCCTCAGCAGCATCCGATCCCAACAACTGCAACTTCTCATACAATTCAGCAAGTTTCTCTCCAACCTCATCGTTGCCATCTTCATCGACAGCATCACTGGCAGAAGATGAATTCTGCAAATATGCAACCTCTTCTCGCAGCTTCACCAATTCTTCATTTGCTGAAACGACTGCCTGAAGAGCTGTTCTATCATCACCAACCACCTCTTGCTCGACCAAAAGCACATCAATATTTTTGGGCACAGGGATCTTTCTCCATGCTAGGAGCTTTAAAAGAGTGGATTTTCCCTTTCCATTAGGTCCCACCAAACCATACCTCTTTCCATGAGATATTTTTAGTGAAGCATTCTTCAAAAGTTCTTTACCCCGAGCTGACACCGAAAAATTTTCTATTGTTATGTCCTTGACGTTAGCATCAGCTTCATCACCTCCCTCAAGTACTGAGGCCCTGCTACCAATGACAACAGTGAAAGCATCATGATCGTCCTTAAGTGCCTCCTGTTTGGCCTGCTCGGCAGCATGTGCAGTTAGCATGTCCTTCTTTTCTCGCTTCTTCAGCTCCTTATCAGTTATAGAAGTGTTGAGTGGCTTCGAGTCCATCCTCTGCTGTAAGCTTATATGTTTCCGGACATCATTCTCTTGTTCCTCTCCCCCAGAAGCATAATCATCATCCTCCTCATCGGGAGGTAGATCAATCCCGTCAGTGTAAGATGAAACTTTAGGAGCCGCTTTCGATTTGGGCTTCATGGTGGTGGTGGTGGTAGAGCCAGAGGCTGAGGCGGACGCCTTCTTTGGCTTATCAGTTTTTTGGTCCATGCTAGCTAGCATGGATGAGACTGAGAGCTTCTCTTTCTTCCCATCTTTAGAGGTGTCTTTACTGCTTGTTTTAGCCTTCGCAGGGATGCCAACATCCTCAGACTTCTTCTTCCCCATTGCAGATGATTATATAGTACAAAGATAATCAGAAAGATGCAACCCC
>JAOVVI020018422.1:0-10359 GCA_028571085.2 Nepenthes alata
TTGGTGAGAGGGAAAAGCAACATCATTATGGGTTGGGAAGGGAAATCATTCCTACCGGAGGTCAAAAAAGACGAAATAACTAGGGTTAAGAACTAAAAAGGTGACGTTTTTGCTATTTGTTTCGCTCTTGATTTATAGGCTTTGTTGCTTGGGAATAGCGAAATTGCTTAGTTGGCGCTCGCGGCCATGTGCGAAATGGTCATTGTTCTTATATGGCGTGCCTTGTCTCTTTGTAAGTTCGCGGACTTGTTTGAAGGAGACGGCTCTCGGACGTCTTGCTTTCTTAGTGATTTGAAATATCTTTGGTTCCCTGAGAGGAGTTCTCGGGTCTTTTCTGACCTCTCGGACTTGGTCTGAGACCTGAGGAAACGTCTGAGGTTCTTGGGCTTCTTTTGGCTAAATGGGCCTCTCGGACTTTTTGTCAGTATTGGGGCCTTTGGGATACCAGCCCACGTTCTCGGGCTCGTTAGGCCAATTGGGCTTTTTGGCCTCTTGGGCCGTCGTGTCCCCGTGGTCCGGGGACGCGTCTTTGGGCATCTTTTTTGGGCCGTATTTTATGAGCCATTATATTAAAACCCAACACTTATAAAAATATTTTTACAAATAAATATATTTATCTTAATAATATAAATATATAAAAAATAAATATTATTATTAGTATATATGTCAGTACACAATATATTTTCTAATATAAAAATTTTATTACAGCTTATGTATAATTTTTTATAAGGCTAAGAATGAATGCTTGAAATAGGTGTTCGAACTAGACCAAGTGAAAAGATGTGTCGGATTTGGGCTTGTCTAATATCGATCCATTTGAGGTAATGAGTCATCCGGCATGGGTTATTATGTTCAATTTTAAGTATTTATATTTTGATAAGTAATTATCCACATAACAATATCAAGATTTTTCACATTGTAAAAGTTCTTTGGGTAAGCTATCCAAAACACAAAACAACAAGCATAAAATCAAGGCAAAGAGATTCTCCACCATAAAAGCATAAACACAAGCGGATACCAAAAAATCCTGAACAAAGGATTAGACAGGTAGAAGTACCACTGTTTAAACCTTATTACTTGTTTTAAACAGTGAATAATATGATGGAATATATAAAAAAATTTAATTTATCAATAATATCAAATCTATATGATTCTTAATGACTAAGAAGAAAAATAAATGTACAAAAATGATGATTATATATTAGTTGATAATTTTTCTAAACAAATTTAAAGATGAATTCTCTATTATTCTTCTATCTCCATTAAAGTGTCCAAAGCCATCTCTAGCTAGCTCCACTTGATAGAGTCCACTCTTGTGTTCAAGTAGATGCCTGACCCCAATGGGATTCAACTGAAAAATATAATGGTAAGTGGCTTGAAAGAATGGCAGCAGTCCAACTAAATAAAAATATTATTCCCATTGTCAATTAAAGAGCTTTCGAAAAGTTATAAATATTACATATAATTAATAATTTTTTTAAAAGCTTAGAAGAAATAATTGTATGATCTTGATCGTTAATATATATTTGTGTCGAATGAAACTAATTTTTTAAAAGTATTTTGATGGAGGTTATTATTTAAAGTGTAATCTCTTTTGAATGCAAAATCAGTAGCAATTTTGTACTCACCTATGTAAGAATTTTCAACGGAACCTACCAAAGATCTCAAGTGATATTATGGCTCTGTTCTTGACTTCCTTGCCCATTTGTAGAGCCTATTTGTTAGTCCAAGATCCCTGTTAAACGCTACGGCTCTGTTATTGATTTCTAAGGTTAATCCTACAAATTGACCAACACACAAACCCTCGTCAACGCCGCGCCGGATATCAGCACAGAGGGAGATAGAGAGGGAGAGGGACGGTCTTCATACCGTCTACTTTGTTGCCCAGATAACAGGAGAAAATTTGCAGATCCCAAAAACTTCTTCTCTCTCTGTCGTAACAATTATCTCAAAAATTGCAAGATGCCCATCTCCTCTTACATTGGCAACCGAAGTAGAGGAGGCGGCGGCGGAGCCGCCGGAGGATGGGCCAGCGGTCTCCTTCCTACCACCTCCACCAAATCCAAAGTTCCTAGAAAATCCCGCCGCCGTGGCGCCCTACGTGACTTCATTTTCGCCCACTTCTTCACCATCGGTCTCTGCCTCTCTGTCTTCCTCTTCGTCGCAGTCCTCTTCCGCTTTGGCGACTTCCAGAGGCCCCCCTCTCTCTCCTCAACCTCCCCCTTGAGATCCCGGACCTCTCGTCTCCTCAGAACCCGCAGGCCCAGCTTCAGAAAACAACCCGTCTCACCAAACGACGCCGCTTCTGGGGCTGCTGCTGTTGATATTACCACCAAAGATCTGTATGATAAAATTGAATTCCTGGATATTGATGGCGGGCCGTGGAAGCAAGGTTGGAAGGTGTCATATAAGGGGGATGAATGGGATCATGAGAAATTGAAGATCTTTGTCGTGCCCCATTCGCATAATGATCCGGGCTGGAAGTCTACTGTTGAAGAGTATTATGAACGACAGTCTAGGCATATTCTTGACTCAATTGTTGACACTCTGTCCAAGGTGAAAATCTTCTCTTTTTTTTTTAATTCGATGTCATTTGATCTTAATCTTGTAGGGTTTTTGCTGGATTGAGTTAATTTTGAGTGTTTTAGTATTGTTTTGGCGATTTTGTTTTATTGGGAATTTTTGTGAATCGAGTGCTTTTGGATAGGATTAAATGTGGGTTAGATTATCTGTGGAAGGCATCTAACTTTGGAGGTCTTTTCAGTTATTTTTCCCTGTAATTGCTGTCGGTGATATGCTTTGAAGGTAGTTTGATTGTACAATTCGTAGCAAATAGCTCTTTCCAAGGTATAATTATTCTGTTTTTGGATAAACTGGTTGCTAGAGATCTTATTGTTAGAATTTTGGCTGGGTTGTTTTTATTTGACCCAAGTGGGCGGGAGAATTAACATTACTTTTATGAGAATGCGTGTGTTTTGGTTAGCGTCAAACGAATTTCCCTGAAGTTTGATTATCTTCAGGAGTTATTCTGCTGTGGCTATTGATTGATCGGGATAGAAGAAGAAGAAAAAATTGGTTATTGGATTTTTTTTTTCTCTTTAATTTGCTATTGTTGGAAATTTGGTTCAATTGGATATTAGCTAAAGTTCAATACTTGATTAAGCATTTCTGAATCTTGTCATCACTGGGTAGTCTATCAAATGAATTTGTCTATTGAATATTCTGAAATTCACCTCTGATTTTACGATTGTTAGGGACTGAAATTGGATGTTCTAACTGATGATGTAGAAGATGAAATAGTTATTTTCTGCCTTTCTCACTTGCTGTTATCTCTTAAATTATGTGGAATTACATATTTCTTTATTATATAATGACTTGATTGGATTTGAGATTGACTAGGTTGACTAAACTTTTGCTTGTAGGATGCTCGCCGCAAGTTTATATGGGAAGAGATGTCTTATTTGGAGAGATGGTGGAGAGATGCATCAGAAGCCAGGAAGGAAGATTTCAGAAATTTGGTGTATAACGGGCAATTAGAAATTGTTGGAGGTGGCTGGGTGATGAATGATGAGGTAAACTCTTTCATTTCCTATAAACTGTCATGGAAATTTTATGGTTATCATCTTTAACACTTGATGAAATAAATTTAAAAATGAACTGTAGTTTGATGTTTAATATGCCCGGGCACCGTTTTACAGCCTGATTTAGATAGAGATATGAATTTGTTGCTATTAGGGGTGATTCGATCTGTAACGGAAAAACCTAATAAAGTGAAGAAACTTGCTTTCTTTAGCAGACTTGTACTGACAGGATCTCCATTCTAATTGTTTCTGTTGCAGGCTAATTCACATTATTTTGCCATCATTGAGCAGGTAAAGTGGCTCTCATGCATGATTAAACCTCTTTGTTCCTTTTGCTTGCTGCTATTTAGTACTAATTGATGACAGTTTGTAGGAAAACTTCTCATAAGTAAACATATTGGTGGACATGATGTAGGATCAATTAGCAGCATACTCAATAGTTATATTGACTCTAATTTTGAAGACCTATTCATGTTTGACCGCATTGTGGTTATATATTCTCTCCCCTAGAGAGAGAATATATAACATTTTGAGGTTCTACATTCATTGTGGATTAAAATATTGATATCAATATCGATACTGTTATAGGTATTAGTTGCAGCTGCATCAGTTAAGCGATACATTTGGGATCGGACATATTGGATGCAATTTTTCTTTCTGTGACCACATTAGAATGTAGTTTTATACTAAAATCTAATACTATTTAATCATATTTTACATGTTTGATGGGCTTTTGTCAATTTTATACAATGGAATGAACATCTTAAGAACAAATAATGCAATAGCAAGTTTCAAAATGACAAGTAACATGAAATAGAGTTTATTCTGGCAATACTTCTGCAAGAATATAACAAATATCATTGAGGAAATACAATTATACGTTACAAGTTGAAGTTGACACTGGGAGATTAAAGTTTAGGTATTACTCTAGCTGTCTAAAGTTTGGAGAAAGGGAAAAAAAATCAAGTGGTTTAGCCCTTTGGTATGCTGAACCAAAAAAAAGAGATGAAAGACTAATGAAATATTGACTAATATTTTGAATATTAGCTAATTTATTGTAATATATAATTGATACGACAACATATCATGATTTTTTTTATACTATTAGAAAATATCATTATTGGGTTCCAATGCCTATATATATATATATATGTATATTATCGGCCTACATTTTGCATATCGATCAATATTCTCTTTCACAAGTCCTTTTTAATATATATCATATGATAAATGGATTCATCCTCTTGAATAGTATCCTTGCTGACTTCTGTTTTATATCAGATGACTGAGGGAAATATGTGGTTAAATGAAACAATCGGAATTGTTCCAAAGAATGCTTGGGCTATTGATCCATTTGGATACTCTTCAACCATGGCATATCTTCTCCGACGCATGGGTTTCGAGAACATGCTTATACAGAGGACTCACTATGAGGTAAAAAAGGAGCTTGCGTTGCATCAGAACTTGGAATTTCTATGGCGACAGAGCTGGGATCTCGAGGAAACTACTGATATATTTGTCCACATGATGCCCTTCTATTCCTACGACATTCCACATACTTGTGGGCCCGACCCGGCAATTTGCTGTCAGTTTGATTTTGCTCGGATGCGTGGTTTTTCCTATGAACTCTGCCCCTGGAAACTATACCCTGTCGAGACAAGCCAAGAAAATGTGCAGGAGAGGGCAGAAAAGCTGTTAGATCAGTACAGAAAGAAATCCACGTTGTACAGAACAAACACTCTCCTTGTTCCTTTAGGAGATGATTTCCGTTATGTGAGCGTCGATGAAGCAGAATCCCAGTTTAGGAACTACCAGCTGCTGTTTGATTATATCAATTCTAATCCCAGCTTAAATGCTGAGGCGAAATTTGGCACTTTGGATGATTACTTTCAAATGCTGCGACAGGAGGCCGAGAGAGTAAACTACTCACGTCCTGGTGAGATTGGCTCTGGGGAGATTGAAGGCTTCCCGTCTTTGTCAGGAGACTTCTTTACTTACTCCGATAGACAGCAGGACTATTGGAGTGGCTATTACGTCTCGAGACCTTTCTTTAAGGCCATTGATCGGGTGCTTGAGCACACGCTTCGTGGCACAGAAATGCTGATGGCGCTTGTGTTGGGGCATTGCCACAGAGTTCAATGCGAGAGACTGACGAGTACCTTTGCCTATAAGTTGACGGCTGCAAGGAGGAACTTGGCTCTGTTTCAGCATCACGACGGCGTTACAGGCACAGCAAAGGATCACGTGGTCCAGGACTATGGAACCCGGATGCATACGTCCTTACAGGATTTGCAAATCTTCATGTCTAAAGCAATCGAAGTACTGTTAGGAATACGCACAGAGAAATCTGAGCAAATCCCATCTCAATATGAACCAGAACTGGTAAGATCGCAGTACAATGCCCAACCGGTTCACAAGGGAATCATCGCACAAGAAGGAACTGTAAGATCTGTGGTCATTTTTAATCCCTCAGAGCAACATAGAAATGAGGTTGTGATGGTTATTGTTGAGACGCCAGAAGTAGCTGTCGTGGATTCGAACTGGACATGCATTGAAAGCCAGATATCTCCGGAATTGCAGCACGGCAAGGACAAGATATATACAAGAAGGCATCGTCTCCATTGGAAAGCTTTGATACCAGCAATGGGGCTGCAAACATACTATATTGCCAATGGATTTGGTGGATGCAATAAAGCTGAGAAGGCAAAGTTGAAAATTTTCACGAAATCGGACCCATTACCTTGCCCAGCTCCATATAGCTGTTCAATTGTTGCGGGAGATGTGGTTGAAATTGAAAACCAGCATCACACAGTTACTTTTGATGCTGATCTTGGTCAGTTGCTAAATGTTCACAATAAGGACGGTTCTCAACATATTGTGAACGAGGAAATAGGCATGTATTCTAGCTCGGGAAGTGGTGCTTACTTGTTTAAACCCATCGGCGATGCTAGTCCAATCATCCGTAGTGGTGGCGAAATGGTTGCAACTGTGGGTCCCTTGATGCGAGAGATCTTCTCTTATCCCAAGACTGCATGGGATGCAACCCCCATCTCCCATAGCACCCGTCTCTATAATAATGAGGTAAATTCAATTCAGGGGTTTCTCATTGAGAAGGAATATCATGTCGAGCTTCTTGGTCGGGATTTTGATGACAGGGAGCTGATAGTCAGGTATAAGACGGATATCGATAACAAGAAGGTTTTTTATTCGGATTTGAATGGTTTTCAGATGAGCAGGAGAGAAACTTATGATAAGATCCCAGTGCAGGGAAATTACTACCCAATGCCTTCTCTTGCATTTATGCAAGGATCGGATGGCCGCCGCTTTTCTGTCCATTCACGGCAGTCACTTGGTGTGGCAAGCCTCAAAAACGGATGGCTAGAGATCATGCTGGATCGCCGTCTTGTAAAAGATGATGGGCGTGGTCTTGGGCAAGGGGTCATGGACAACCGTCCGATGAACATTGTGTTTCACATCCTCGTTGAGTCCAATATTTCTTCTATGTCTAATCCTGATACAAATCATCTCCCTTTGAACCCTTCTCTTCTTTCTCATTGTGTAGGCGCGCATTTAAACTATCCGTTACACTCCTTTTTGGCGAAGAAAGCAGAGGAATTATCGGTGAGGCCCCCAGCAAGATCCTTCTCTCCATTAGCTTCTTCCTTACCCTGTGACCTCCATATCGTGAGCTTCAAGGTGCCTCATCCCTTGAAGTATTCTCAACAACCCCTTGTTGACCCGAGGTTTAGTCTTGTGTTGCAGAGGCGAGTTTGGGATTCTTCTTACTGTCGAAAGGGTCGATCACAGTGTTCAAGGTTGGCCGATGAACCTGTGAATCTGTTCCGAGTTTTCAAAGATCTCAAGGTCTCGGTTTTAAAGCCGACTTCTTTAAATCTTCTGCATGAAGATGTAGAGATGCTTGGGTATCCCGAGCAGCTACGGGAGGTATCTCTAGACGGGCATCTACTCATCTCCCCCATGGAAATACAAGCTTACAAGTTGGACTTCAGGCATTAGCAATGGCCGTAGATCGGCTGATCTCCGTTTTCAGATCTTTCAGCTATTGACCTTAAACAATCTCTCGGAAGAGCTCTCGATGATATGCTGCTTATAAAAACTTTCACTTTACCTGGCTTGCTATAGTCTATTCATAGAGGCTGCTTATACGCTAAAGACCGTTGGTAAAAATAGATCTTGCTTTACCTCTAGCTTCTGTCCCTTTTCGGAGTCATATCTGAAGATCTCCATTGCCAGGGAAAATGGTAGGCTTCCATCTCCCCCGTGGAAATACAAGCTTACAAGCTGGACTTCAGGCATCAGCAATGGCCATAGATAGGCTGATCTCCGTTTTCATTTTGTTCAGCTATCAACCTTAACCAATCTCTCTGGAAGAGCTCTAGGTGGTATGCTGCTCATAAAGACTTTCACTTTACCCAACATGCTATAATCTATTCGTAGAAGCTTATTATAGGCTAAAAAGTGACTGTAAAACTAGATCCAGCTCTAGCTCTGGTTTTAGCTTCTCTCCATTTTCGGAGTCGTACCTGAAGGTCTCCATGGCCAGAGAAAATGGTAGCCCATAGGGTGATCCCATGGGAGGGAATTTTTTCGTATTTCTCGGAAATGGATTATTTGTCACTGCAGCGTTGCTCAGGAACGGTCTGCCGATGTTGATGGGAATGTGATCCAACAGAATGGCTGGACTAGATTGACCCTTTGTCCGATAATGCGAGGATCTTATGTTTCGAGCCGGCAGCCATGGCCGCTTATGGGGCCCCTGATGTTGTAACAATCTTGTGCTATAAGATATTCATTTGTCTCTGTCAGTGTATGAAGTATTTGCATTGGAAGAACAGCAATCAAACATTCACGAAATTTTGTGGACTCCTTCATGGGATGTCTTTGTTTTTGTTTCGGCATAATGTTATGGGCTCAATAGTGAAGTTGGGTATTGATATTGTGTGGTGATCTTATCAAACCACAACCAATCTTTTGGCCGTCTGATTTTGAGTGAGATCCATGATTTAGAGATCAGACGGTCTGAAAGCTTGCATTAGTCTGTGTGACTTTTGCAATTATAACTTTCCTACACTTTAGTAAACAATTATTTGGCCAGTGTGATCATCGTCTGAATATGTATTAACGGTATTGTCGACTTTTAATTATTTTTTTATAATTCAAATATTAATTTACAGTCTTATTCTTGCAAAAAAAAGTGAAAAAGAAATTGAAATAAATTAAAATTCACTTATGATTTGGGCAACAATTTTGGGTGAAACTAAGTTAAGAATGGATATAGAAACATAAAATTAAGAAAAATTATTCTCAAATTTTGTATTTTTATTAATTTTTCCTTCGGTGTAATTTGCTCAACATCTTTACTGCGGGCTGCTATGGGCCAGAAACTTGGCCATTCGAAGCCCAAAAAAAATAAAAAACAAAAGCGTTTGGCCCGTTTGATTTAAATCCCGCGAAAAAGACGACCAATCGACGCCAAAAGTAGCTCACCGTGTCATATCGTGCAGCCGCGAACGGCCACATCGCCGCTATCTTGGGGCTGTAAGCTGGCAGTAGTTGGGCCTGTTTCCATACGCGCCAAAGGCTGTAAGAGAGTTTCTCTCTCTCTCTCGGAGAGGATGAATAGGAAATTCGGAGGGGGGAGGCCCCCGACGGGCACACCATCGCTGGCGTGGTCAGGCGTCGTCGTCGTTTTCTCGCTACTAGCCGGAGCTTCAGTCGTCCACAACATTTATAAACCTGATCTGGTCCTGCTTCTCCCCCCCCCATTCTCCGTTCTTCGAACTGTTTTAACATTTTCTGTTGTTTCTTTAGGCAGTTTTGCATGCGCATCAGCTGTTCGACAGAATGTATCAAAGAACTTTTTCCTTTTGCTAGCGTGTTGCTAGGTCAAAAGAATATGGAAAATGCGTCGGGCTTTCTTTTTTTGTTTGAGGTTCTATTCTATGATTAATGCTGTGCTATTCGTTGTAGTATTCTACTTCATCGAGGATAAATCGTACCTTTTGTGTTCTTTCGTCCTCATCAGCTGTTGTCTTCCGATTTCGAGTTCTGATAAATCGTGTTCCTGTGCAGACACTGCCGCCAGTTGAAGCAGCGAGTACGCCAGATAGAACAGTGAAAAGATTGGAAGCTTCACCTACTTATTCCAGTAAGTCTGCGGATTAGAGCTGTGGTTTTTCTTTTCCCCCTGGTAACAAAAGTTAGAGAGTAAAGAGATATAGATTTGGGGGCTCTATATTCTGTATCACGACAACAAATTCGTTCTTCGAATATTGCATTCTCTCTATCAAAAATCTGAAATTCAGTCAACTCGGGAAAAAAAACTAGACTTCAGTATCATCTCATTGCGTTCCTTCGTTATTTGTGTTGTGAATTACTCCCGTGTGAAAGTCCTTGTAATTGAAAACCTTGGATGGAGCACGTCGACCTTGTATGATACTATGCATAGGATAAGCAGAAGGAATTTCGGTCAACTAAGTTGACCGGAACCTTATGTACGGGTAATAATGACCGGTTAATATGTTGATCGGTTGTAAGCATGAGCCGCCCAACATTGCTGAGGGATTCCAGACGGACAGCTATCCGGTACTGTGGAGAGAACGGTTAATGGGCATTGACCGGCCTTGTTAAAGAAGCGGATGGTGGAATATTGGTCGTCCGCCAAGGAAATCCAGAGGATTACCAGCTCAGCAGATCTTCTAAACGTACGTGATCTCAAACGGTTATGCGAGAGCTATTATTATACAGGGCATATTCG
>JAOVVI020018423.1:0-10359 GCA_028571085.2 Nepenthes alata
ACAATGTGTTTAATATATATATATATATATATTTTACTTTGTAAAAGTAAATATGTATAAAAATTTAAATATATGTTATGCTTGATTAGAGATCAAGGGGCGCTCCATCATGAGTTGCAATGAAACGGCACCATTGCCCATTTAGGCTGTTGGAATGGAGATCCAAGAGCCCAAATTTTAAATTAAAATAAACATTAAAAGAATACAAAAATGAATTTTTTTTGTTTTCCCTATAATGTAAAATATCAAAATATTAATCGTAAAAAAAGTATCAAAAGCCTATTACATATAACAATATCCGGCACTTTTGAGTATAGATAAATAAATAAGATAAGAAGTGATCGAAAAGCATCTAAAGATGTTCCCCTAATGTAATTTTGTCTAAAATGATTTGATTTCTTTCAAAAATTATACCAGTGAATTGCATGAAAAACAAAAATACACCCAAGGAGAATATGAAGGGCGGGTAAACGTGCACAGAAAGCTAAGAACTACCATATATCTTTATGCATGTACCCACAATAAATAATACGCTTAAACCATATGCAAAAACGCCCATTAAAAACATTGGGATCAACTAGTCATCCAGCCTTCTAGGCGAGATACCAACATTTAAATTATACGAACATTGTATAATCAACACTAAATTATACAAACATCTAAAAATAAAGCTATCTAATCAGAAAATAATAATTAAAAAAAAAAAAGAATCAGCTAAAGTTGATCCTATTAGGAAGACATATACCAGGTGCCTGTTCTGTAACAGAAAGACCTTCACAAGCTACCAGTTTTACAAAAGACTGTGTGGTGAGACTGTACCTCTGCTGCGCTTCGGCAAAGCTCGAACCGAGAACGTGCTCGATCCAGTCCTCAACGGCTCCCTTCTTGGACGAAGACCAAGCTGCTGCTAGTATTTGCATAATGACTTCATGATTGATCTCAAGTCGTATCCCAGGTCCCAATTTCTTTTGGAAGATCAAACTAATCTTCTTCATCAGTTGATCAGCGAGCGTATCAAAATCAAAGGGCCCGAATACCACTTTCCCATCCACCTGCCCCAAGAAATCATCCAACCAAGCTCTCGAGTTGTTGGAGATGGAGGAACTATCGGAGCTTTCCATCTCGGTGGCCTCCTCGCTCTCTTCCAATGGCAAATTCAGATCGAAAAGGTTCTTTGGAATCTTGCTGCATTGTTTCGCTGAGTGTTCATTGGGTTCAGTGACCTGAGAGATCTTCCTCCTTTTGACGGATGCTCGGTGGGAGGAACCATTTTCGGATGGAAGTGACACCCTCGAGCTATTGCATTTGGTGGCATCTCCATCTGCACATCCAGTAACTATCTGCATCTGCCAGTTCTTAGCTTCTGATATCATTTGCTCCGAAAATTCAACAAATTCATCCCCACACGGGAGATTCATCCCATCATTCACCATACTCGAAATCACAAAGATCGTATTAATGATGCTAATTTCTCTCCCGTGCGAGTCTGGAAATTTACCCGTCTGGATTGCACGGGACAAGCTGCTCTGTACCAGCAAATCAGCCTGATCTACATTTTCAAGGAAGACAATGGAACGTGGTTTCTTGCTCAACTCCTCAGCAATATACCCAACTGCCGTGTTTCTACTGACCTTATCAAAGTCACGTGGGCTTGGATGATGGAAGATTGAATTCGGGTCACTAATCTTTTCCTGGCAACTCAAATCCACAGAAATTAGGTTTTCTCTGCTGCCAAAAATTACGTCGGCAAGTGCTTCTGCAGTCCTTCGCTTTCCCATTTTGTCAGGACCAATAAAACTCATCCAAATATCAGGACGAGGCCCTTTTCGGCTCCTCCCCTTCGATAAAATCTGACTGACACTACAAATTGCTTCATGTTGCCAACCGACTATCTCGGTCAAGTTTCTATAAAGCAACTTGTAATCCAATGGATCAACAATCTCACTTGAGTCAGGACTCGGGGAACGAGGAGATTGCCCAATTTGGTTTGAAGTCGTTTTGTCTTTAGCCGAAACTTGTTCAATAGAAATAGAATCCGACAAGTGCTGCAGGCTCTCTCCCTTATCATGAGAGCAGAACCCCTGTAGCTCCTTGCTTTTATACGCACTTAATGCTCCCAAGCCCAGATCTATGGCGACAGAACTAGAACATGATGCAGGGTCACAGGAGAGGCCCAAAGTTTGAAGACGAGACGTGTGAGAAGTCGAGCTATCCCTCTCATGTATAAGGCCCTTTGACGTTTCCAATGCTAGTTTCGATAGGGAATCATGATTGTTGGCCGGAGAAGCAACATCTTGCTTTCGAGAAGATATATTTTGTTCTGTGAATGGAATGCAAGAAGTGAAACCCGAGCATACTCTCTTGTTCAAATCCATGTCTTCACTGGCCTTACTGTGATTTTCATCAGCAAACTGAAAGCCTAGAGCACGAGAAACTTCTGGCCTTGCCAGAGATATCCCGGGTTTTGAGATTGTTGGACTTTGATGAAGATGCTGACAAATGTCATTCCATTTCTTTTGTAGTCCCAGAATTTTCACATTTGATTCTGCTATGTCATCTTTGGCCTGCACTGAATGGAGAATCAAATTCTCACAAAATTACCGCCACAACCAAACAAGGAGTAAAACAAATGAAAATAATTACTTGCAAATTGTCAAAGATATAAACAAGGAATGAGCTCAAAAAAGTGTGTGAAAAGGGGTTACGTACCTGATTTACTTCAATACCTGCGTTGGTTGAGTCAGATTCAGCCATTTGTAACCAGGAAGGCAAAGTTGCTGAACACTGATCAACAAATGAAGCAGAAGAACCTCCTTTCATAATAGAAGAAAGTTCTCGTTCATATTTCTCATTGCATATGTTACATCGAGAAAAGGGTTGGTCCACCACACGAATCGGATTTCTGAATTCTGATGGTCCAGAAAAGAAACCACCAAATGGAACAAAGGACCCCATCAAACTGCATATACAACAGGTACATCAAACCATCAGATTTGACAGACCCCAGTCAGATGCTAAAATCTGAATGCAGTGGCTTGGACTTCAGTCCAGGGAAAAAAAAAATACAATTCCTTAGGTATGAAAGGAACAATTAATTGTAGTAAGATATCGCATGTCATTATTGGAATTACTTTGAGCATTTTTCCAAGGGTGTTAAGTTGCATCGATCAAGAGAGCATGAATACTAACCAGCAGTACAACTATGTCCTCTTGTAAAACTCACCCATATAAGGGCTTAATATTTCAGCATCAAAATTTTAATCCTAAAAATTTTAGGACCTATAAAACATCATCACTCACTTCTCTCCCAAATCTGTTGAAATTTCAGCATAACTTTTAACTTTACATCCCCTCATAATGTTTTTCAGAGCTTAAAAAGGAAAGCTTAAACAGCCGACATTGTATAAAACAAAGAGAACTTCTCAACCGGAGATCATATTCAGCACATCTCTAGGATATATATAATCACTGAAACAGCTGAATTATAAGTGTGGAGTTGGATAGCCTTATCTCCAAAATAACACATGGATAGAGTCCAGCAAAGGATTAAATGGGAGCAAAATCATCCAGAAATTTTCGGAAGATTATACAAGGTGAAGATCGAGGGTCAAATGAAAAATTAGGGCAGCTTGCAAAACATGCTTCAGATTTAACTCTTCCAGTATACAACACGCATAGAAAGGAATATACGGGCTGGGATGTAGTTCTCTTACATTATTCAATTATTTTTCAGCACCAACGTTTGATGATGCAAATATGTTGCTAGCACAAGTCCATGAGGAGAGCTCATCCCAAAAGGATACCCTAATTGGAGGAAGAGCCTCCCAAATTTATAAGTCAACCTTTTTTCAGGTTGGCTTTTCGATTTGGGATTCGCAACATTCTTTCCCCCTTCAACCACCGCTGACATCAGCAACTGCACTTTGCGGTATTTCACTCGACAACTCTCACTCTGCGGTACTTTATTAGGTTTTTTTATGGTCAACCCTTTCATAGGTAACTCTTTCCGGTAGCCTTTTCCAATCAAAACTTTCTGCGGGTAGCGCTCTCCGGGCCGGGATCAGTCTCACTAAAAGCACCATTATTGCGAGCACAAATATGAGGGGAGAGCCTATCCCAAAAGGACGCCCTAAAAGGAGAGAGCGCTCCCAAATTTATAACCCAATCTTTTTTAGGTTGGCTCCTCGACGTGAAACTCGCAACAAAATAAGTCACCATTAAGAGTAACGGAAGCATAAATGCAAAAAATTTAAGAGAAATTTCAACTGTCATGCTTTTAGACGATGCAAAAGAGAGGATGCAAGGATGACTACGGACCTTGGT
Source organism: Nepenthes alata (assembly GCA_028571085.2). Classification (NCBI taxonomy): domain Eukaryota; kingdom Viridiplantae; phylum Streptophyta; class Magnoliopsida; order Caryophyllales; family Nepenthaceae; genus Nepenthes; species Nepenthes alata. Next base: position 4,324 of record JAOVVI020018423.1, read on the forward strand.
ATAGTTGAAGTAATGGGTAAAGGCTGCAAATCCCAGTCACTCTCTATCGATGGAAACCGTTCTAAAAGCTTCCTGTAAGTTTCATAATTCGCAGCTACTCCAATCAGCCGCAGCTTCTTGTAAAGCTCAACCAAACTACTCAACTTCAAAACCAAGCACTTGACCGCATCAGCTGACACACTATCATCCACCAACACCTCCAATTCTCCAAAATTCACAACTACACCTGGCCCTGAATTCTTCTCCACCATAATTCCCAATTCCTCGGCCTTCGAATTCATCGCTTCCTCATCCCCGCCATTTGCTAAAAACTCTGCTATGTCTTTCTCTAGGCAAACAAAATCCAATCCGAGAATCTCACCAGGAAGAAGCTCCGCACCGTTCCCCTTCTCCACACACTCTTTGAAACTAGTAAGCGCGTCCTTCGCGCCACCTCCGACGAGCAATGGATTTCTCCCGCTCTTCTTAACTAATACCTCTCCAATTCTCTTACAGTACGCATCTCCGTCGGAATTGCCGACTCCTGCAAAAGGGAACGGAAAATTTCGCCTGACGGGATTACCGGAATCCATCAAGTTGGAAAGAAACAACGGCGGACACCGAGCACGGAGATATCGCGCCGGCGACTGGACCGGAGGATGGACGATTGCGAGCTTAATATCGCAGGTGCGGAATCCTGCCTCTCCGAAAACCCTATTAACAATAGGATCATCAAGTATCGACAACACGAACTGATTCAATTCAACTTTTATCGCCGGAATCGACATCGAATTGACGTTCTGATACTGGAGCTGGCTTATGTGATACATTTCCGGCTGCCGCCGCTGATTCGCCTGCGAACGCTTGATCGCCGCCATGAGAGAGTTCGATATCGGCGGCGCTTCATCTTGGTTCTTCAAGCAAGGCATCCGATCCAGAGCTACGCCGACGGAGAAGTCGAGAGCTCGGAACTGGAGGCGAGGGGCGTAAGCTGAGCTTCGAGCTCGAGTGCAGGCCTCCCGGAGCAGAGATGAGGGGGTAGAGAGGAAGGCGGAGACGACATGAAGCGACGTCGTCTGGGCGTGGTTCCGGCGTCGAGCAACGCAGACGGCGTCGTCTAAGGCCCTTGCGGCTTCGTCTGTTAAGCATTGCCTTGCCGTGCAAACCGGCGTTGGCATCACCGGGGGTGCCTTTCGAGAACTGCTGTTTGGGGAATTATACGTATATATATACGCTTGTGTGTGTGAGAGCTTGGACTGAAATAAAAAATTAGGAAATTGAAAGCGTAAACTTCAGTGCCTTTTGAATTGTTAATTCAATTGGGTGGCAGCATAGCCGGGAGAGAGATCGAGGGACGAGGAGGCGGTGAGGAAGGAGGAGGACAGAGTGAGACAGAGAAAGAAACTGTAATTTGTAATTTATCTTTGCTGGCTGCCGTCTTGTACTCCTTCCTTTTGCAACTCGCTTGCTTTTAAGCTCACATCCTCAAATCTCTGAAACCCCCACCTCCCTCTCCCTCTCCCTCTCCCTCTCCCTCTCTGCCTTTCGGTCTACCCTGTGCCTTACACTTCGATTATTCTCTCTCTCTCTCTCTCTCTTTCTGTCCAACAATTCCTTTTCTTCAAAGATTATATAATGTATAATACTATTATAATGTTTATCAATACGAAGATATAACATTAATTTCAAAATATGTATAGTAAAAGATACTATTATCATATTTCAATGTTTTCTTTCATGGTAAGTGATCGTGCCATTGTTGCCGCATATGTCTGGTTGTTGGGCGCTACAGTATATGTTGATGTCTTATATGGGTTTTGTTTTGAAATGGCATTCAAAATTGCGTGGTGGAACTGCATTTGAAACTGTATCGATCAGTTTCTTGTTACATCCAGCTTATTGCTGAATTTTCAAACTGATTTTTATTTTCTTGAACTGAATACAATGAATAAGAAATACAAATCATTATCGCTTATGCCGTATCGGGTATCATTTGCCAACTAGTACTCATTTTACACGTTTAAGTATTGTTTGATCAAAACGTTTAGTATAATACTAGCCATCTGATAGTACGCCGTAATTACGCGATAAAGTAAAAAATTAAGACTTTTAAGTAACGATAATGCGAATAAACTAAACTAAAGCCGTGTTTCTTTCATCTTAATATTATCCCGATGAGAAATCTTTCCATCCATAGGAGGAATCTTCCTATCTTGAAAGCAACAAATTACATATAAAATCAACTTACTAACTAAACCGATGTAGAATCTATAGACATCTCGACTTTGTAACATTTTTAATCATAACTATCGTATATATATGCGTGCGCGCGTATGTGTCACGGTTTAACCTGGATTAAGTTTAACGATGGATGCCGATAGTATTTGTTGAACCAAAGAGGCCGATTCAAGTTACCTTGTAAATCAAAAAAGAGATTTAACTTTAAAATTATGATAATAATACATAATTAGATTAACGGGGCATTTGTTTCCGTTTTAGAAATTATTGTTGGAATAAAAACACCTATAGCCACTCATTTATCTCCAAAGTATTTTTAAGATACGTTGAGTAAAATTATATATTTAAATTTGTATTGTGTTAATTGAAGTAACCTGTACAAATTTTAGGGGTTGTCTTACTACCTTTGTAAGAACCTAATGCCACGTGTCAAGTTTTCATGGGCAAACGATAATGATATTATTTATGTTGTGGATAATTTTTTTTTAAAAAAATAAGGTGGTAATAAAAATATTTTAAATATATGCGGAAGGTGGGCATCCAAAAATGGTAAATATTAAAGCGATCAAATGATGGGATAGGAGTGCTCGTATTCCGTTGTGGTCTCGGCCAAAAAATCAATTTTTTTTTTAAATAAAAACTTTAGAGAATATTTTTTATTTAAAAAAAAAATTGTCGAGAGCAACCTTTTCATTGTATACTTTATGTTTTTAAGATAAAGTGAAGTATTTCTAGATATTTTTTATTATATTTTGCATATTATTAGGTATTTAAATTTTGTTAAATTTATTAAAATAAATAAATTGATGAGATATTATATTATTGATAATATTGTAATTATAGCTAAAGTATATCATTCTAATATAAATAAAGAGAGGGGGGTTCGTTAAGAAAGGAAAATTAATTTCTAAATCAATAAATTAATGGGATGTTTATTTGGATATAATTATATGTTAAATAAGTTGAAAATGATTAGTAGTTTCATAATTTCAACACCTTTTGACTTTTTTTAAAATTATTAAAATAAAATATATAATACATATAAAGTACACTCAAATCTAAATACGAATCAAATAAATATGTGCAGTGAATAATAAATACATAAGATGAGTTTTTTTTATGATGAATGTAAACTTCAATAATTACTGTTACGAGTAGAACTCTCCAAAATTTTACAGTTAGTGAACTCATTGTGTTAAGAAAGTCAACTTACAAATCAAATGATTGCTACATTAAAATTTAGCCGAATTTTCGTTAACATGTGACTCTATTAAGAAAATTTTTAAATTTTCTTCCAACAACGAAACAAGATACTATCTGATTTTCTTATCGATCTTACTTCACAAGTTATATAATCTTCGCACACCATTAAATTTCAAATTTCAAGCCACCTTTGTCTTAATGAAAACTCTCATATTGGAATAGATGCATACAATAAGGAAGATTTATATTTTTTCTTAACTTTTAGTATTTTTTTGAATTGTATAAGAAATATATTTGTAGAGAAGATGAAAAATAGGTCAAAAACATGCAATCAAGAGGAAATCCATGCCTCAATGCACATGCAACATATAGACACGTGTCAGGCACGGACGCTTTAACATAAAGTCCACACCCCTGTGCACTTATGCCACTCAAGTGCACATTATATATAGATAATATTTGTAAACGCGCTCCTGCACTCCTTAGGCATTTATCAAATATAAGTCTTTTAGATAAAATACGCTCATGTATAACTTAAGTGTACATTATGTGTATGTATTCTAGAAAAAATACACTTATGTGCAGATTATATGTACATCGAGTGTACGTATTTTGGATAAAATACAGGCATACGTGCATTAAATGCAAGTTAGGTATGGATATTAGGAGTTAGATATTTATGAGTATTTGGTGTGTATCAGGTATTGATCTTCACGATACTTGAGAGCACTTCAAAAACCTAGTCGACCCAATTACTGTTGGGGTCACTCTTTTGTGGTGTTTGTGTTCGCGGACAAGTGGAGGCAAATGGACGCGGACGTTTGGAGAAATCCTGGAACGTCCATCCTCGGGAGTAGTTGGATGAATTGGACGAGGACTACTCAGAGGCATCATGTCCGAGAGATTGACATGGACGAGGATAACTCGAAGGTATCATGTCCGAGAGGCTGACATGGACGAGGACTACTCAAAGGTATCATGTCCGAGAGGCTGACATGGACGAGGATGCTGGAGCCTAGGCGTTGACTTTCTCTCTCTCGTAGGCCTGTTGCAGCGGCGTGTTGTAGGTGGACAGTTGACCTACTCTGATTGGTAATTCAGGCGTCTTCAACTTTCAAGGCGACAAGCCTGCCATCCTGGCACGTCGGGCGTGCGCCTGCCATGACAGGCCTAGGGGGCGTAGTCCTGCCACCCTACTGGTAGTAGGGTGGCTGGGTGGTCCGCCACGTGGCCCCCCTGGTACTATATATATAGGGCTGCTGCGTGAGTGAGTAAGTGGGAGAGTGGTGAGAGTGCAAACAAGATTGAGAGAACAATCTTGGGAGAGCAAAAGGGCTATTGTGAAGGAAAAGAGGAGTGTACCACCGGTGAGAGAAGAGATAAAGAGAAAAATAGAGTAAAAAGAAAAAGAGTGTTCTTCTTGGTTTTCTCTGGAGAGTTTTTCTATTTGACTTCTCGGGTGTGTAGCTGATACTCCTTATTGGAGGTTTGTAACCTTTTTCGCATAGTGGATTTGATGTTTCCTCTACTCCCATGATTTTTTCCTTCGGTTCCAGAAGGGTTTCCACGTTAAAACTCGTATGTTTCTTGCAGTTTTTCTTTAACTGTACGTCCGAGCGTTGTCTATTTATCCGAGTGATTTGTCCTTTCGGTCACAGCGCACAGGTACATTCTGTCCGAACGCCCGTTTGCTCCCAACATTTAGGACACATTTCTATTGCAGTGTAGAAAATCTAATAATCAATACAATATACATGTGTTTAGATGTGAGTTACACACAATATTGTAGAAAGATAAGAAAAATAGTAAATGCATGTAGTGAATAATCATTTTAAGTACAAAAATATATTATGTAGTAGTATTTAAAATAATAGACACTTAAAATAGTGAAAAGAATTCAACAACAAATAAAAGAAGGCTTAAGACGCACACATATTGATTTCAAATTCACCAAAATTTTGCTTTAATTTACTTCAAATAGTCTTCTCTATCATTTTCTTTCTCATTCCATCTCTTCTCATCTTCTCTTTCTCTCTCTTCCCTCAAAATTTGACAAAAAATAACTGAAAATCTGTTGAATGTAACTTATGTAGAAGACATGTGCATGTGGGCTCGCAAGATGCGTATCGGATACCACAACCAAACACTGTGGCGCACTAGTCTTCAATTATACGTTCCCCAAGCGCTGGTAATCTACCACAGTGCATGCATGCATCACTCATGTGTGCGTCAAGTTTGAGCATATTGTAAAACGCATTTATACTCTAATTAGATATTTTTCAAGTGCGACATCTCCGCTCATAATATGCATTTGAATGTATCACGCGTCGTTCAAGCATGATTTAGTTCGATGTGATCCAATCTAAAATTATCTTTGACTAAATTTTTTTTTGATCTTAACTTTATTTATCTCAACTTAGTCAATCTTAAATAAAATTTAAAATTTAAAACTCATTATTTACATGATATTATGCTATTTTGCATTGAGACCAAGAATTTAGTGGCTATTTATGTGTGCAAAAATCACTTTTTTTTTTTATTGAAATGTCGTCAGAAAAGAAGAATCGGGGATAGAGTGATGAGGTACCCAGCTGGTTCAAAGACATGGAAGTCTTT
>JAOVVI020018424.1:0-10359 GCA_028571085.2 Nepenthes alata
AAGCTGGCATGAGCAAACGGCAAGAAGAACAGTAAGGAGGAGAGAAGGAGAAAGCTTCTCGTCTGTTAAGGTGAACGAACAACGGTCAGGCAAGTGTACCCCCCTGTTTTAAGTTCATGATTTAATACTCTGTTTTAATTTCAGATTATTACAAATGTACTGGACAATCATACCTTTAAGTTCACATGTTTAGATTTTAAAGTTCATACTTTTCCAATGTTCTAGCTTTAAAAGAAATTGCCAGTAATTCCCTTTCAATTTAGATTGAATGCTTGTCGTTCTAATTTCCATTTGATGAACTATATTCTGGTTTGAACTCATGCTTTCAGCTTTTTGCTTTCTGCCTTCTGCCTTCATCCAAACCCATGTTAAATCTGGAATACCTAAAAATGGAAAAGTAGATCGGCCTTACATATTAATTTGAAACCGGCCAAGAATAATTGAGATCGGCTTTGTATTACGTATTGAAACCAGCTTTTAAGAAAAGAACTCCGGCTTTTGAGAAAAAGGCCTCTGACATTTGATAAAGAAAACTCCGACTTTTGAGAAAAAGAACTCCGGCTATGAGAAAAAGACCTCCGACTTTTGTTAAAAAGACCTCCGGCTTTATATTACAATTGAAACCGGCATTTCCACTGTGATTTCAAAATCGGCACTTGTATTGTAAATTGAAATCGGCACTTGCTCTTTAATTTTTGGAACCGACCTTCATTTGAAACCGGCACTTATATTGTAATTTGAAACTGACATTCGCTCCTTGATTTGAAACCAGCCTTGTATTGTAATTTGAAACTGGCATTTGCTCCTTGATTTGAAACCAGCCTTGTATCACAAATTTGAAACCGGCATTTGTAATACAATTTTGAAACCAGCTGTAAAGTGACATGATTTGAAACCGGCTTAAAATATATGATTTTCGAACTAAGTGCTATGATTTGAAACCGGCATCTGTACTGAAACTTTGAAACCGGCTTGTGATGAACAAAAAAAATGTGAATCGGATTTATGATAGAGCAAAACGTTTAGACCTTGGCCTTGGGAGACAAGGTACTCCGGCATGCCTTAGGACCTTAAGGTGATAATCGAGGATAACTAAAGTGAGAGCTGTCCTCGGGGCTTTGTACAAGGAGGTAGTGATAGCCGTCCTCGGGGCTTTGTACAATGAAGAAGTGAGAGCCATCCTCGGGGCTTTGTACAAGGAGGTATTGCAATGATTGTGAGGAGATGTGCACAATCTATCCTCGATTAAAGCCCCCTTCCGTTAAGCAATAAAAGAAGAAGCTAAATTGTGACCGGCCTTATTTTATGCTCAAATATTATCTGTACCGACTTTCTGATTAGCTTTTGTTCAGTCAAATGCTACTGTATGATATATATGATGCATGATTTTCTGTATTTTACCGTTCTAAGTGTTCTACATTATTCCGGTCAAATGATATCCTGTATAAGTATCTGTAACTATTGATAGGACGAACATTTTATGAAAAATCTGCATGTACCTTGTTGAGCTCCGACTCATTATTTTCTATTTTTTCCCCCTCATATGGAAATTTAGAACTCGTGCCTGACGAGACGGAGTGATAGAGCCTATCTGAAGGGTTTGTAAGGATTCAGAAGCACCTTTTGGACGATCGCCGCAAAGAAGCAGTTAGTGTAATGTATTGTTAGACTTGATAAACTTTTATGATTAGACGTTCATGGCCATTTGTATTCGGAAATGAATTTTTATGGGAATGAATGTAAATGCTTCTGTTGGATAATAGTTTGACTTCCTCTTTATGTATTAATCCTAGACGGCATCTGTGATCCTATGATTTGGAAGACACGATTAGCCAAGACCTGGCCACCGAAACTTGGTGTTTGTTCTAGGAGATCGATGACGGATTGCAAAAAAAAAAAATCCATTCCGTCACACCACTTAATTGGGAGATTGAATTAAAGATTAAACGTATGCCCAGATCAGGTCCCATATCCAAGACACCATATCGAATGGTGCCTGGTGAGTCTAAGGAACTTAAGCAACAGCTGATGGAGTTACTAGAAAAGGGCTTCATTAGACACAACATGTCACCCTGGGGAGCACCGATTTTATTTGTCAAGAAGAAGGATGGAACCTTGCGCTTAAGTATTGATTATCATGAGCTAAACAAAATCATGATCAAAACAAATACCCACAGCTACGTATCGATGATTTATTTGATCAATTACAAGGCACTCGGGTATTCTCCAAAATCGATCTTAGGTCCGAATATCATCAGCTTTGGATCAAGCAAGATGATGTACCCAAGACTGCTTTTTGAACAAGATATGACCATTATGAATTCCTTGTCATGCCATTCGATTTGACATATGCTTCTGCAACCTTCATGGATCTCATGAATCAGATTTTCCACCCATATCTAGACAAGTTTGTTGTGGTGTTTATTGATGATATTTTTATTTATTTCAAGAATTATGAGGAGCCCAACGAGCATCTCAGGATCGTGCTGCAGACACTAACGGAGAAGAAGCTTTTCACCAAGTTGAAAAAATGTGAATTCTGGCTTACACAAGTGGTATTCTTGGGTCATATTTTATTTGATGGAGGCATTTCAGTTGATCCAAAGAAGGTTGAAGTTGTTTCTAGCTAGAGCCGACACACTACTGTGACCGAAATTCAAAACTTCTTGGGTATGGCAGGCTATTACTGGCAGTTTGTGGAGAACTTTTATAGAATTGTTAAGCCTTTGACCCAACTCACAAGAAAGGAAACCGAGTTTATATGGACCGAGGATTGTGAGTGGAGTTTCCAAGAATTAAAGGCTCGACTGAGAACCGCTCCAATTTTGACCATTCCTGAAGGGTCCGGAGGATTTGAGGTCTATTACGACGTATCCCACTCGGGACTAGACTGCATCCTGATGCAGCATGGAAAGGTAGTTTCTTATGAATCTTGACAGTTGAAAGTTCATAAAAAGTACTATCCGACTCATGATCTAGAGTTAGCCGCAGTAGTCATTGCTCTAAAAATTTGGCGGCATTATCTTTACGGGGAAAATTCCTTGTGTAAAAGTCTCAAGTATTTATTTTCCCAAAAGGACCTGAACATGAGACAAACGAGGTGGATTGACTTCTTAAAGGATTATGATTGTGAAATCCAGTATCAACCAGGAAAAGTTAACATCGTAGCTGATGCCCTTAGTCGCCGGATGGGTTTCCTGACGAGATTTTAGATCAAGGAAATGAAAATACTAAGAACATAAAGTAATGTGATATCCAGTGCTATATCCAGGGAAATCGCATGATACTTGCATATTTTTCCATCTAGCCTGAAATTTTGAAGAAGATTAAGGAGGAGCAAGCAAACAATCTATTTCTGATGGATATCGCTGGAGACTTAAGTCGTTACTCCCGAGCTAATTTCAACATCCGTGAAGATGGGGTCCTCAAATTTCATGACAGGCTATGTGTACCTGATATTAGTAAGCTGAAGGAAGATATCTTGAAGGAGGCTCATCGCTCCTGGTATACTATCCATTCTTTAATCAACAAGATATACCAGGGTCTGAGGAAATCTTTCTAGTAGAGAAATATAAAGAAGGAGACTATGGCTTATGTGGGCAGATGTCTCATTTTCTAGCAACTGAATGAAAAAAGCCATTAGGCTTATTACAGCCATTGCCAATCCCTAGCTGGAAGTAGGAAGACATCTCTATGGATTTTGTTTCAGAATTGCCAAGAATTCTTAGAAATCATGATGCTATCTGGGTCATGGTCGATCGATTGACCAAATCTGCTCATTTCTTGGCAATTCGGATGACATATTCCTGTGATCGGTTGGCATAGTTGTACATCAATAAGATTATAATAGAATGGGTCTTATCCTTTAAGACCCTCCGTTAATGATATATAGACACTAATGACTTAGTAATTAAAACATAATCATTTCTCTATAATTAGACAAAAACCAAAAATATAACCTATCAATAATAACCTATACATAATAGTCAAATACCAGAAACACAAATTTTATCTCTTTCACAATCTCAACACATTCACAAACATCCACAACCCTTCACTACACCTCCGCAAAGAATAATCATCATTCCTTCACAGGATCACAATTCAATACAATAATTTTTAGCTACCATATTAAACCGTAAGAGTGATGTCGTCTAAAACCCGCACAACCCCCAAAACATACCTGCAGAAGCATAGCTATGTCTACAATAACACATACATCCACGTCATATCATACTTTTTACAATATTCATTCAAAATACAAATCATACATGCACATACATTAATACTACTACAAAATCAATGGTCTTCAAGATCAGCAACTTTCCCTACAGATAATCTTTAACTTTACTCTCTTTCTTCAGGAATCAGCTCATCAGGATTATCTGGGTAGGAAGTAAACAATAGAGGGGTGAGCAAGAAGTTCAACAAGGTACCTTAACCACAATGATAAGTAAAACCATATGCGAGGAAATTATAAGAAAAGATCAGGGAACATAACACGTGCAGTAAAGCAAATAATGTAGAACATAAGGTGATGCACAAATATGTAATTTAATCGAATCTCACTTGTTTTCATTTTATTCTTTCTTAAACTTATTTTCCTCCCAGTTAACTTTTATTTATCTTGAGAGACCAGGACTAGTAGACCCTACTAGCTGAGGGAGTGAATAATCGAGGATAAATTGTGTTCAGTCCACATAATCAAAGGCCTTGGTTGTTATTCATGCATGCATTATTTCTTATGTCTTCCTTATCATGAGGATCATTCTTTTATATTCATAATTCTTGGTTCTTTTTCTCGTTGTACAATGCCCCGAGGACGACGATCTTACATTATATCATTTCCCCCATGTACAACACCACGAGGACGGCGGACCACATATTACTTCATGGATGGAGTTATCTTCGATTACCACTGTAACTTCCTAAGGCTTGCCAAGAATACAACCCACTTCACTTAAGCGGCCAGGACACGTGGCCCGAGTATCCTCAGGTCTTCACCACAATATTCATGGCAGGCCAAAGAAGGTTACCTGCTGAATAATCCTTGGTCCAGTTTTCTTATTATTTTTACTTAATATTTAATTCTTACTTCTTAAAATTTTTGTTCTAATTTATCAATGGCCTTTCAGATTTTTCTTCATAACAAAACTTTTATTCCTTAGTTCTTGAGGCCATCTCCTTCAATATTTTAATCCTTCAGTCAGTCCTTAGTAACATTTCACAGTATAACTTTAATAATAATACAATTATTACATGCATTAGCTTAAGGACTTCACAATATTATATACCCATATCTCCTTTTTATTTTTCTACATATTTATTTTTCATATTTTTCATGTTAGGGCTCGAATGAACAGTGATGAACACTACCTGGAAGGGTATTTGGACGTGATACACAACATTTACACTAAAAATGATCACACCATTCACAATACCTATGAATAATCATGAATTTATTCATAATATCATGAGAAAAATAAAAAAAATGGGGTATTATATACAAATTTCAACAGAGAGAGATTTTTTAGTAAACTAAAATCTGTAAAAACGAAAATAAACGGTTAGGGTACACTTGCTTCTACCTGATTAACTATTTTCCTTACTTTGACCGGACTGGACGACTTCATTCCCCACCATTTTCTCTTCTTCCTTCTCCCCTTTCCTCTCCTTCTCCTTCACTGTTCTGCACTGCTCATGACCCAACTCTCTCTCCCCTTCAATTTATAAAACAGAAAAGAAAGTCGGTGGGCTGGAATTGCTCCCGCGCTCGAGTGCGCGGTAGGCGTGTAGTGAGCGTGCGTTCTTGGCCAAAGCTTGGCTCGAGCGTCCAGAGGCGAGCAGCGAGCGAGGCCTTTCTGTTTTTCGGTGTCTGCTGTCGCGTTCAAGCGTGCAGCATGCACCGTGCTGCTGGGCACCATATCATTATACAGCAGTCCCGTTTCCTCTCTTTTTACTTTTGAATGTTATTCTCCCATGTATATTTAGCCTCATCTTAATTTTTGTCATTTTTAATTACCTCTTAATTATCATGTTTTGGAATAGAGACCCTATAGATATTGTTAGGCTTTGTGGAGTGACAACATCTATTATATCCAACCGAGATCCTAGATTTGTTTCCAAATTCTTGGAGAGTTTACATCAAGAATTGGGAACAAGTCTGAAATATAGTATGACATATCATCTTCGGACAGATGGGCAATCTAAACGCACTATTCAAACTTTAGAGGATATGCTGACGGCTGCGATGCTAGAGATGAAAGGTAATTGAGATGATCATCTGGCTCTTGTTGAATTTGTCTAGAAGAATAATTACCAGGTGAGCATTGGTATGACACCGTTTAAGGCATTATACGGAAGGAAATGTCGATCCCCTATCCATTGGGAAGAAACAGGTGACCGATGACTTCTTAGCCCTGAAGTCATCCAGGAGACTTTCGAGAAAATCAAGATGATCCATGAAAAGCTTAAGACGGCTCAGAGTCGGCAAAAGAGTTATGTGGATCGCAGGAGATCAGACCTGCTTTTTGCTGTTGGCTATTTTGTCTTTCTGAAAGTTTTGCCATCGAAGAGGACTTCTAGATTCGGTCTTAAGGGAAAGCTAAAATTAATATTTATCGGCCCATTTGAGATCTTGGATAAAGTTAGGAAAGTGGCTTATCGTCTGGCTTCGCCACCTAATATATGTGAAGTGCACAATGTGTTTCACGTCTCAATACTTCAAAAATATGTACACAACCCGACTCATATGATCACCCACGAGTCCCTAGCTATTGAGGAGGATTTATCATATGTTGAAGAGCGAGTGCAAATTTTGGGACAAAGGGATCAAATGCTTCAATCCAAGACTATTCCCCTAATTAAAGTCCTGTGGCACAATCACTTCCAATAAGAGGCTACTTGGGAGTGAGAAGATAAGATTCGCGCCAAGTGTCCCCACCTTTTCCCCTAGATTTGTATTCTCTTTAAATTTTGAGGACAAAATTTTGTAAGGGGGTAGAATTATAAGGAATGGATTTTATCAATTAAAAAATTCATTCTGATAATTTTGATTCGAGTTTGAAAATTTAAGTTTTATCACAGACACATCATCATTTTAGGAGATTAATTGCTAGACTCGATTTGTAATCGAACAAGTTACGGTTGATCAAATTAGTATTCCAGCGGATCCGAAACCAATCCGAAAACTGCCGAGACTTCCAAACAACAACCTAACTAAACTTTATGATCAAAATTAATATTTAGAAGGACCCAAAAGTAGCTAAATAAAATTTTATACACTTAAATAAATTTAGAAGAAGTATAAATTAAGGGGCTAAATAATACCACAGTAAATTAAGTTAATTTTAATACACCATTAACAATTATATTCTAATTGTAATTGAGGGACACATGTCACCTCCTCATAACCCCATACTTAGTAAAAATTTGGAAGAAGAGAAGGGAAGGAAGGAGGACAGAGGAACCATGGCTCACCTCTCTCTCACACACACACGTGCACATATAGTAAACAAAAAGTAAGAAAGAGAAATAATTTTGCATGAAGAATTTAGTGGGACACTTGGCACTCTAGGAGGCTTAACATGTATCAAAATAACTACCAATAGAGTTCCAACAAGTGGTTTAATGAGGGACCAACAACTCACTTCCATGCAAGTGGTGAGTCATCCTTGGGTAACTAGGAAATTACCACCTTATGGGATATGTGAAAACACCAAAAAAATCAACCAATGACTCATCATTTTAGAAGACTAATAAAGCTAAAATTCCACCAAAAGAATTGGAAAAAAATGGGGAGAGAAAACGGAGAAAGAGAGAGAAGAAAATAGGAGGGAAGCAACTAGTTGAGAGAGGAACTGGCTGTTTGGGTAGATTGTTTCAATAATTTTTATAAATTAATTGAGACAAGAACTCCTCTCCCTCATTGATTTTTTGCTGCCTTATTGATCTTATTTTCAAGTATTGTCGGTCTAATACTTTAAATTCTTACCGAATCTATGCTAAAATGAGCAAAGTTCAGCAACTTGTTAAAATGGAACTCTGTTGCTGAACTCTGCTGTATTATACTGATATCTAAATTTTTATATGCCTTATTTGATCGATTCATACCATAAAATTTTTCTTGGATATGCTTTACGATATTATCTAAATCGTCATATTTTTTTTGGAAAAATTATTCTTCATAAAATCGACGGGTTCAATTGAAACAAAGTCGACTGGTAGACTGAACTGGCTGGAAATAGGGCAGTCGCTGGTGCTGACTTTGGCTGCCATTTTCACCAAGTTCTAATCCGATTTAAGCTCCACAAAATTTATGTAAGATACTTCAATGAACTAAAAATATGCCATAAAATTGGCATAATTTTATTAGTTTAAAATCTGTCCGATTCAGCCCAAAGAAAATGAAGCGTCACCGAATCGGCTAGAAGCAGAGCTGTGTATAAAAAACAATGAATAACTTTGAATCGGGCAAGAATAAAAATGGAAACTTTACATGGGCCGGTCCAAAATTTTGTGCTGATTCTAAAAATGTATGGAAAATAATTGTTCATGGTGATTTGTCCACTGAACCGGCTAGAAAACCGAAGAATGCTACTGAACCTGCCATAGCACCAATTTTGTATTTTTGCAAAATCTGGTGAACTGGCTAGGATTTCATGGGTGAACCGATCATATGCATCATGTTAAGATAGGAAATTAACCAAATATCAAATGGACCGGTTAATTATGGGGTGAACCAACTGCTAAACTCGGGCAAAGAACTGGTTTCGGCAAAATCGGTTCAGCCCTTGGTTCTTAAGTGAATCAAGGGAGCAATTCAAGCATATAAATTAATTGAGTGGACCGACCAACCCCTTTTGATATGTAATAAATCGGTTCACATGATAAAATAACAAAAATTCATGAAATGGCTAAACCGGTCCATGAACCGGCAAACCAGTTGGAAAATTCAAAGAACCAAATCGGTTGGCAAAAGTTAAAAGGTTAATGGACCGGAAGCCACCTAATTTGACTCATAAAAATTTATTTCGACACTTAGAAAAGTTTATGACTTGATATTTTTATGGTATCCGATGATACAATTTTTTATATGTATATATCAAATTTATGCATGAGTAGAGGCTTAATATGACCTTATAAGAATTTAAAAATTTTCTCTAATGTGAGAAAATTAAGAAAATAAGAAGAAGAAATTTTTACTAAGAAAGTTTGAAAAAAGGTAAGAAAGCAAGGAATTTATTTTAGATGATAGTATTCCCAGACATTCCTTAGAATATTATAGTGTAGATTATTATCTGAATAAATATTGCTTTGCGATTTTGGCCCCTTCTATCGGGAGACAATAGGTAGTACCATCCTATCTTCGGGATATAAATAGGGAAGATAATGCCTTTAATTGTGTGGAGTGAACATAATCCAGACATCGATTGAGCACTCTGTTAGCTGGTAAGGCCTACTAAACCTTGTTTCTCAAGTTAAGAAAGATAAGAAGTATTGGTAAGAATAAAGAAAAATGTGTAAGAAAAAATATGTATCATGAAAAGGCTTCTAAAAATATATATGTATTTTTATATGCATCATGATTCTTATTCCTTCTTATGAATTATTTTAAAGAAAAATATGCTTGTCCTTGATAATTATATTTTTACTGAGTATTTAGCTCACTCTCTTATTATTTTTTTTACCCTCTAGATATCTCCCAAGAGTTCATACTCGACGAGTAAGAATAGAAAGAAAAATATTAGTTTGGCTGTACTTGGGAGTTTCTTTTGTAGTCTCAGATGATGTATAAATTGTAAAATTTTTAAGATTTTGGATAATGTATAAATATTGATGATATTACTACATCCACAAACATATTGGTTGTAATGGGATGTTATGGGATTTTTAGCAGGTATCATTCCTGAATAGAATTCTGTACATGATTAGTAACTATTCACTTTAATATGATAATAATGTAAAAAAAAGAAGTTAGGCCGTGACACTAATACTTGGGTAATGGGATGTCGTATTGTTGATTTGGGAGATAGAGTCGTATTCGAAGTATTGAAGTTATGAAATTATGAGATGAGAAGTCCTCGTGGTTTTGCATCGGGGTTGTTAGAACGGCAAGGATTTTGGGTGTTGAATAATTGTGGATTAGCTATTGAGGGCAGTCCATTTATTATGAATTTGGGTAATGTGTGCGGGTCAAATAGTGCTAGAGTCATGTTTATTATTGGCAATCTCCGTGATCTTATGTATTTGAGTAGTTGGTCCGGTCCGCCCTCCAGTCGCTCGAGCCCGTCCAATGCCTCCGCGCCCTCCGTGTGCTTGCTATCCGCTCGAGCCCAATTAACATAATGGACCTCACTC
>JAOVVI020018425.1:0-10359 GCA_028571085.2 Nepenthes alata
AATCCATACAGTGATTCTTCAATTTGCTTCAACTGAATCTTTTTCAGACCAAGTTTAAAATAGACATCGATATAGAGTAAATTTTGAAAGCTTTCATTATTAATAAATACACGTTTCAGTTGATAGTTTAAGGTATCATTTGAAACAAGTGATGATGCAATCAGAGTGTCAAAGTGATAAGCTGTTACATGAGTCATATCATCATCACTAAAACTAATAACATCATTTCTAATTCCTACCCATACCCTTTTGCTAGTAGTTGCTTTCTCAAGACAGTTTGGGACATCGCACCTATGGGGATGAGCAGATATCATTCTAATGACCCCGCTGTGACTCGATTCCTTGGCTGCTCTACTCCGTCTTCACTAGTCCCCCTGGGGGCCTGCCCTAGGTTTTGAAGGAACCTGGTAAGGTGGCCCCTTCTGACCGAGAGATCAATAGTAGTGATGGTACTTAGATTGATCTCCTTCCTCCGGGTTCTTTAGCGCCTCTGGCCATTTCAAAAACTGTTCGTCATGGATCTGCATCAAGATATTTGTACGTGCATCGGTCAGAGGAATCAGGGTCTGCAGTTGGAATTTTTTTTCAAACACCTGGCTCCACCCATAACTACTTATGCAGTCCCTGGGGACAGTTGTCATCCCTATTCCTCTTCTTCTCGTTCACCGGACTCTCCGTGGGCTAGTCTGCACACTCCAATCGGTTAACTTCATTGGTCTTCTAAGTCACTATATACACTCAAGCGATCACCTCAGCCTCCCAAAAAGTTTGGGGATTCTAGTGGGTTACGTATTTGAAAAAGTCACCCGGCACCAAAGTGGTGATGAAGGCGCTAACCTTCACCTGGTCAGTGAGCTTAGATATCCTTTGGGGCTCAGTGGTGAACCACGCCAGGAAGTGCTTCAAGCTCTCATCTCATCTTTGTCGAAGGCAAAGTAGGTGACACGGTTGCTTCACCTCCCTTCATCTGGGGGCGAATTGAGACAGGAAACAGTTGACAAGTCCCTTAAATAATCGAATAGAGTTTGATTCGACACTATAGAACTAGAGACGTGCATCCCCCTTGAGAGTCAAAGAAAAGAACTAGCACATGGCAACTTCACCTAGTCTCTGGAAGCTTAGCAAGGTACGAAAATAGTCCAGGTGATCCATTGGGTCAGCAGTTCCATTGTATAGCTCGAGGGTCGATATCTTGAATATGAGGGGCAGCGGCTGCATGTGGATCTCCACTGTGAAAGGTGACCTCCTCAAGTTCGTGGCCTTTCCACTGGCATCACCCCTGAAAACATGCTACCATATCTTCTCCACCTTTTCTTCCATGCGAGAGGTGGACATGTCCTTTTTAGTATTGAGGAAGGTCCTCAACTCTGAGTGTTTTGGAGAGGGGTGTGCGCTCATGCGACTCCCAACCTGCGGTGGTCGCATGCCGCAGGAGGCTTCTCCATAGGCCGAGGCCTTCGGTCACTACAAGAATAGCGAGGGTTCCGCTACTTAGGGCTTTCCTCTCGCATCCCGTGGCTAGAATGGCCCTCCAATCGCAACCAGGCCCTATTTCTCAAGGCCTCTTGGGCCCTGGCATCGTTGGCCATAGGTCTTCTCGACCAGTTGCCTCGGTCTTTGGCTCCTCTGCTTTGAAGGTGATGCTTGTATGGTGGGGGCAGGTACCCCGGCTGTTACTAGTCCAGGCGATTGTTAACCATCTAACACATCTTGAACATGTCTTACATCTAGGTAGCCCTATGCAAACATCAGGCTCGGGATGCTCACCCGCATGGCTACCCATGAAGGGGTTGTAACCTTGGGTGGCGGTATCCCTGACCAGTGTGCTAGTCTGCGCTCTGGTATTGACCATGTTCACTTTTCTTTTGTAAGTGTGGTGGTTGGTGGTTAGACTTTTATATCATTCCCATAAACGGCACTAATGATGCGTCCCTAGATCTTAGTTGTTGTATAAATCAGTGAGTCATTTAATTTTTTACTATGAGTCGAATTGAAATGGGTTTGGTCTCTATCTCTACTAACCTAGGTTCTAGGCACCATAAATAATGAACAAGACGTCAAAAGATTGACGGAATTTAATTTCTGATTTATCCTTCAAAATTTAAGTCAGAAATTTTTATTAGGAAATAGGAAGATGAGAGGATGTAAGAAAATATAATTATGCATATATGTGGGGGTGTAAGAGGAGGATTTAGCTCCTAGAATGTGCTCGACAGGGAGAAGCTTCGAGAGAGTCAGAGGGCAAGGCTCCGATGCACTACACATGGGGAATGGCTTTGGAGTATTGAGGAGCGAGAGGGCTATTTTTAAAAAGAGAGCATGGTTCTTTCTCAACACTTGTCCGTCAATTTGAGTCGATTGGAATTAGTCGTAATCAGTCCCTTCTTCGATTGAGGAGAGGGATATTTATAAGCGTGTCCAATTGTAGAATTGGTGTCAAAATCGGTGACAGGTGTCCTGCCAAGATTTGCCTGCTACTGTGCATTGATGGAAGCCACCATTATCAGATGTCGTCTTGTAGTAGTGATGTGACCATAGTTGATTGTGGCCGATAGGGGTTAAGTTGTTTCTTGTGTGGATTAGCTGGGCTACTGTTGGTCGGCGGGCAAGCTGGTTTCTTAGGGTTGACCTCTACTACCATTGGTCAGTGTCTACTATGCCAACACCCTCTGCTCTGCCAGACTACCGCTATTGAGGTGGAGGGTGGACCGGAGCCATGATTGGTCATGCCATATAGGTTGCCTTCTAGACCTGGACCATCGATACCTTCTTCGGCCCAGAACGCATCCATCGTAGATGGGCCGTCCATGAGATCTCTTGGGCTCTACTGCTTCTTGGGCTCCTCTAATAGATGGGCCGCCTTTTGGGTCGGCCCACTTTATAATCAAACCCATCAATATTAAACATAAAAATTAAACAAATATGAGGCTACACAAAACTTAGTTAATGACTCCATAATATGTATATAAGTACAATCGGTCCAAAACATGGTCAAGTTTATTCTAATTTAACTTTTAACATTTTAATATATTCAACCATATAATTCAATAGCAACCAAGAGTTTAATCATAAATCATCCGTACAAACTATACAATAAAAATCAAAATAATGCACAATCCTCGGTCAAGCGGTAGCAACTAATGCATGCCAAATATACTTAAACAATTCAAATTGTTCTTTCTCTACAAAAACATAAAACATGACAACATCTTCATCATATACCTTAACGGACATTCCCCAATCAAAAACTTGCAAGAAGACCAAGCATACTGATTTGAAAGTGTGCCAAAGTAAAGTAAACTAAAAGCTTAGTAATACATAAAGAACACTACAACAAATATAGACTCATAAATATACAAAAAAAATAAAAGAATAAAGAAACTCGGGGCCGATGACAATTTCACTTACTAAAGCAAATATATTAAGGTCAATTTACACTCTACCTCGTAAATTTGAGCTACACTTTACTATTTAAACTTGTAGATTGATTACTTATATATATCATCCTTATAGACCAGGCCTTTCTTACAATTATTATCAGTGATGGGTTTTATATGATGTTATTTAGATGAAATGTTATAATATACGTAGTTTTTCATCAATTTCTTTTATTGGTTTATTTTGAATAAAATGTGAGACGACCTCTACGAAATAACATCTTTTTTAAATATATACTTAAACATTTCAAAATTTTCTTTCTCTACGATATCAGAAAACATAACAACATCTCTTTCATCATATGTTTTCCCATAACGAACATCCCCCAATAAGAACTCGTGAGAAGAACATGCCTACTTTCCACCTCCCCATCCTAATTTTCAAATACAAAATGTGTCCCAATTAGAATTTAATTTAAAATTCATAATTAAATATTTAAAAAAATAGACTTGATTCCAAATGGATGTAATTTTGGAAAAATATCCTTGGGTATTCTGATAATAAATAAATATCAAAGCATATGATCCAAAATTTTATCAAAAAATGGTTTTGATAACTCATTACCTAACTGATTGAGACCCAAAATACAAATAAAAATATCTCAAACTCAAAATTAGAATAACTAATAATATAATAACATTATAACTGATTTATAATAATTAAGCTCTTGGCCAAATATAATATTTCAAAACTAAAATAATAATCTACTAATCTAAATAATTAAAATATTTCTAAAACATCGTAAAAGCTATTTCTTTCAAAAAGCCTCTCTAATGCTCAAAATCTCTACAAATATATCTGAACATGCTAATTCGAGAAGTTAACGAAATGGTGGCGAGAGTGAGCCTACCAAAACTAAGGCAAGTATATATATAAACTCAATTTTTTTTATTGCTGAACTTTTTTAAAAAGTCCTCATTAATTTTTGTCAAGATGCTCATATATGTAATATTTTTTTCTATTTTCTTTGATGTTATTTTGCATAGATGTTAGCTTTGTTTATATTCCATGAGATATTAAAGATTTATACCTTAATTTATGTAAATTATTTTAAAATTCTAAAATCTTTTAACATTGGTCTTTGCATGTCTTTTATTTATAAGTATTTCGATAAAAAACTTTTTTTGATTTTTAATAAAAATAATTATTTTTTCAAATTTGAGAAAAAATTATATATTTGATTTTTCAGTAAAGAATTTTTAGTTTCAATTAAATAAAAATTATTGTAAAGAATGTATAAAATATATTTAGGCATATCATAATATATTATTTATAAATTAAAGATCAAACATAATATCTACAAGTCTAAAAATGACATTTGATCCCGACTATAAAAAATAATACTATAGTTGGCCTACCTATTGATCGTAAATAGTGGCATATAACCTTTCGCTATATACAAATAATCAAAGTCTGGTCTATAATATTCAATCTTTATTAATGAGATCATTACCATTCTTTAGTTATTATATTACCACACGGTGTTCACATATTTATTCACTATTTTTACATTTTTAACATTTCAATTTTATTTATTTCATTCATTCATATGCATATTCGTTCATAAATATGCATATATGTAAATTATATGTATTATTACTCTTGCCAAATTTTATTATTCTTTTTGAAAGTATCAATTTTGGTTTCAGAGATCAAAAAAAAAAAATTGGCATGACTACTTGTCACTAGCCAAATGTGCATATTACAATAGTTATCAAACAAGTGTTGGTATGACATATTTTAAAGCTCTATACAAAAGAAGATATCTTTTTTCAATGAATCGAAAAGAAATTAATAATTGAAAACTTTTAGGAACAGAAGTAATTCAACAAATATTGGATAAAATTTATTTGATTTGAGATCGGCTTCAAGTTGTTCAAATCCAATAAAAGAGTTATGTGCACCATAGGAGGGTTGAGTTAGACTTCAAAGTTAGGGATCATGTATTTTTAAATATATTTTTATTTAAGAGAGTCTCAAGGTTTGAGATAAAAAAATAAAAGTAAAATTTATTAGATCATTTGAGATTTTCAAAAGAATCAGAGAAATAACTTATAGATTAGTCTTACCTAAAAAAAATGTTCATAACGCTTTTCATGTTTCCATTGCTTTAGAAATATGTTTACGACAACCTACGGATGTCATCGAGTATGAACCATTAAAGATTAATAAAGATTTGACATAAGTTAAAGAACCAATTCAAATTTTAGGACAATGACGTTAGATATTCTACACCAAGATTCTTTTTTTTATCAAAGTATTGTGAAGAAATCATTCTTACAAGGAAGTCACATGGGAACGAGAAAATGAAATCTCATACAAGTATCCCCATTCATTTCTTCACTAAGGCACAAAAAATTAAGGATGAAATTTCATAAGAATAGGAGAAATAAAATACCCAAACCCTTGTATTAATATAATGATATTAAATTTACATAAATTGATGAATTATAAGATTGATTGAAAGTTTAGATTAAAAAATAAGTGTTGGATCATAGTGGTGCGGGAATGAATAGAGCTTGATATGCGCCCAAGCCACGCATGATTTTGTGTGAGATAGATTCATTGTAAGATTTATTTTAATGATATTAAATTTTAGTAAATTAATAAAATATCGTTACTATCAAGGTTAATTGTGAGTTTGAATTAAAAAATAAGTGTTAGATCAAAATGAGTTACGCTTGAATGGCACTTGATGTATACCTAATTCACGCATGAGAATATTTTATACATAATAATTATACCAATGGTATGCATGAGTGGCACTTGTGCATATTTACACCACAATGCTTTCGCTTGATACACGTTTATTAAGCACTCATTCGTAGGCCAAATTTTGCCTCTGTGCCTAAGCCGCTCCTAATAAGCACACATGTGCTAATTTATTTTAAATGGGCTTTCTAATTAATTTTAACTCAGTTTTTGAGAGTTTCTAAGGAGAAAAAAAGAAAAAGAAGAGAAAAAGAGAGAAGAAGGAAGAGAATAAATGACAAAGTGAATCAAAGTTGATTTTGTATGAAATCCAAGCAAATCTTTTAGTAAATTCAAATAAAAGTACACGTATATAAATTCTTTTTTCCTTTGTTACTATTTTTTTAATTTTTGAGTATTTCTTATTCAAATACTTATATATATATATATATATTTATATGATATTTGTTAAATTTTAGACTTATGTTTTCTATTTGATCCATTCAGAGTAGAGAGTTTGGATGTATTAAAGGAGTATGGACAAGATCCGATACAGTATCGTATATTTTGGTGAGCAATATACCGCTATGATATCGTCGGATCTATATTGGGTTATATTTTGGCTATAGGATCAGCTGAGTTTAGACCTCGGAGCAATATATTTAGATGTTGTCGGATATGTGGATAATTTATTGTATTATTTGGTCATTTCTCTTACGATTGTAAAATAGGTCATATTTTTTTTATCAGGATAGTTGTCCGATGTGGTCCTATGTGAATTTTAATTTTTTGATCATGTGTATTTGATTTGTCACACCCGAATTTAGAATTTATAAGAATAATATTTAAAATTTAATTAATTATTTAATTAGCCTACTTAGTTCAGGTGTACACAGGGTCGAATGCTGCTTTCACCTGTAAATGATAGGTTTAAACCTTAATCACCATTATAATATATTGATGAATGTATTATATATTAAGGTATACTATAATATACCACCATTAAATTTTTTACAAATGTCCAATGTATAAATAAATAAAAGTTCTATATGAATTTACATAGTCCTTAGATTTTCTCATTTCAAAAAAAAATATTCTTAATTTTTTGATAAATTGTATAATTTTTCTTTAAAATTTTTTGATTTCTTACCATGTATTGTATAAGATTAGTGCATAAAGTTAAATATCTAAATTTTGAAGCACATAAAAGCCACATTCTTAAATTTATAACATATGAGCTATTTTAAACAAATTGTAGAAACATTCAACAATCTTTTTCTTACATTATATACATGTAGAAGAAATTTAAGAAATTTTTATAATATGCAAGTCAAATTTAAACATGTGGGAACACTTTTAAATATATAGGACATTCTATATGAATTGAAAGCATATAAGAGTAATTTAGTCAAGATTTTAACATATGTATGAAAGAAAATTATGAAAATCAGATAAATATATAATATAAATGGATTTAAACATAAATTTTATACAATATTATAGAAAAATAAAAAAGTATTACATATGTGTGAAACATATACAATATAGTTACAAAAATAAAATATATATGAGTATTTAAAATAATAAATACTCAATAAAGTAAGAAAAGAATAGTAATAACGGAAGTAAGGCTTGTGATACACTTGTTTTAACTTCAAATTATTAAAATCTTACTTGTGATGCTTTTAATTTGCCTTTTCTAACTTCCTCTATCTCTTTCTCACTATTCTCCTCTTCTCATTCTCTCTCCTCTCTCAAATTCTAATAAAAAATGATAAAAAATCAATCGTACATAATATATATTTAGAAGAGTGGCGTTTGAGCGCCTGTTAGGCGCGCGTTGAGCATCGAGACTAAGAACAGTGTCACACGAGCACCGCATCTAGTACATGTTAGATGCGGGCATTCTACCTCAAAGTGCTCAAACATTCCTCAGGCATGCATTGAGCGCGAGTATACGAAAGTGCATACTCGAGCTTTGTTTAGATGACAGTTAGGCGCAATCTCTCTGCCCAAAATACTCATGGGCATTCATCGGACGCTAATCAGGCATCTATCAACTCACAGTAGCCCGGTCTAAAATTGACTTATGTATTTAACTATCAAAATGATATAAACAATAAGTACAATAAATAACAATAGCCCAGACAATATTTTTGGTGACGAAAAAAAATTTCAATAATTACGGTTATCAAGTAAAACCCTTCGAGTTTGTACAACCAATAAAAATAATACACTAACAAAGTTAACTTACGAATCGACTAGTACAAACATACTAATTTAATCAACTTATTCCCGATTTGTGACTTATATTAAGGAACTCCTTAGATTTGCTTTCAATAACGGAATCAGATATTTTTTGATTTTCTTGTGAATCTTACTTCACGAGTTGTAAAATTTTTACACACTACTGGATTCTAATTTTCACACCACCCACATCTTATACGAAGGTCAATAGGTAAAAAAAGGTGTGTATACTAAGAATGTAATGAGAAAATGTTAAGATTAATACTCAATGATCGAAAAAGAGTTTTCTTTAAGAGGAGGCTTTTACAAGCTTTAAAGAGGGAATCTTTAGAGGAGCTGCCTTGTGGAATATAATCTAAAGAATTGTTACATAAATTGTAGAAGGTAAGTATATATAGAGAGGGTTCGAAATTAGGTAAAAAAAATACAGCAAATATAAAATACGTGCCCCAGCGCGCAAGCATTGCACAAGTGTGCGTCAGGGACAGCATTGGGTTCGTGCCCCTACGCTTGAGCGCCGATCAAACGCTCATCATGCACGCGTAACATGGAAAGTGCACTCGTATGCGCTTCGAGTGCATCTCGAGCGCGAGTATTCTGAAAAAGGTGTTCGTACGTATCTCAGGCGCACCTTGAGTACGACCATTTTAGAAAGAGCGCTCGTATATGTCTTTGTTGTACCTCGAGCGTGGACATATTGGAAAGGGCACTCGTGTGCTGATCAGGCGTAATGCTGGATTGGATACTGAGAGTTGCGCATTTATAAATATCGGGCGTGAATTTGATGTAGATTTTTATGACATTGGATAATACTCCAATGACTAACCAGATACAGTCATAAAATATGCCAGCACATAATATGCCTAACAAGGATGATTGTGAAAGCTTTCCGTTTCTAAGCAAATGGAGCTACGGTCAGATGAGATCCAAGTGAGATTCATGACAGTGGCATTTGAGTGCTTATTTCTCAACTATCAGTGGCTGTAGCACGGTTGAGGCGTTTACAGACGGAAATAGGTTGGACACTCATATTCTGCAAAGTAAATTTCTGTCCTTTGAAACCTATGTCAACCAAGCCACACTTGTTAACCCGTATTCAAACTGGAGGCACTTCCCCACGAGCCGACTTTGTTTCCTGTTTCTCTGCAGTGGAGGGGATGTCGTTAAAATCACCAAAAGCGCTCAACAGAAGAAACAATCGCGTGGCCAGCCTTTACATTCCCTCCCAAAGAATCCTCCTTTGATTTGGCTTGGGCTTTGCATAGATTTTAGTAGTAAAATAGCTTGCTCAGATTTGTTGAGCACCTCAATATTGATGAGTTTCTTCTTTCAAAGGACCCAGATACCTCAAGAAAAACCTTTGGCAACACTGCTTGCCGTGCCATCAAAATCCGGCTTCTGAATGACTTTAATTGCCTTGGACCTGCTAAGCCGAGGTCTTGGATGATAATCATGGTTGGTGTATGATTTTGTAAATGTTCTCTTAGTTTGCTGCGGAAAACTTTTCTAGCTGTTCCTCTACAATTTTATGAGAGAATCCGCACGATCAGACATTCGGAAAGGAGCGGGTGGACTCACTCATAGCAGCATCCGGTTCTTCATTTGCAAGCCTTTCTCGGCCATCTTGGTTCATTTCATCCTAATAAACTTGGCCCGTATCCCCAGCCTCCGGGGTGGAAGTACAGTGTCAGGAGGCATAATTTGGGGTGGATTGTAGGGCGTGAATCGGGGGTGATCGTTGGTTGGTCTGGCTTCAAGATGATATGGGAGTTTGCAGATTGGCTCTTAGTGCCTTGTTGGTAGGGACTAACAAAGACCCTACCTCGGTAGGAACAGGTTTTGGAGCTTTTGTGGCCATGGATTTCTGTTGTTTAGGTATGGGTTTTGAGCAGTTTTAGGTTACTTTAGAGGTGAGGTGTCTTCATTCCTGTCAGTTTCCATTTGTGAGCTTTCCATGGATGATTCCCTTTGTTTCGGCATTCC
>JAOVVI020018427.1:0-10359 GCA_028571085.2 Nepenthes alata
GAAGGTGAGTTGTTATGTAGTCAATTTGTCCCATACGTTTTAATGAGAACCATTGTAAAAAAAATAATAAAAATTAATATATTCAAACGTCCTAATATATAACTAAAGTTGAGGTTTCACCCAAAATATAGATAAAAAATATAATAATTTTTTGATATATGGGAGACAGAATATATAAATAGCCTAACCTATTGGTCTAAATTGTAAATGGATTGGCTCAAGATTATCAAGAATACGTGTAATCCTTTCTCAAATTGGTCTTTTAAATCTGTGGTTATCTTATTTCATACAGACTTTGTATTTCTACATGGTTTGTATTAGACAGTGATTTGGCCCATGGATGGGTGATAAGAATGTCACGTATGTATGGATATTTGTTAAGTCCGGAACACATTTTGATTATATATTTTGGTTTCAATTTTTCTTAATTTTTTGCATATGAGATTATGAGTTTTAGATCCGGACGATGGTATATATCTCACGCTAATGGGATTACGGTTATGGCTTAACGAATGTAATCTCAGATCACAATGTGTTATGATACTATGAGAATTGATCAAATCGCGAATTGTTATGATTATATTTTGGAGAAACGATTTGATATGGGTGATGATTTAGTACGAGAATATTCTTCAATTTTAAAAAATTTCACGGACATTATATTTTATTTTACACGATTGTAATGTGTTATTCATTTTATTTGATTTATATGCACTGTTTTATATAATAATGATACTTGTTGGGTTTTAGAATTATTTTTTTAAGTTTTATCCCTTTAGACTAGTAATTTGGATAGGATTGTAGGAGTTCGGACCCAATCTGTCGCAATAGTATATTTCGGGTGAGTTCAAATATTATATTTGTTGGGCTTTGATCTTGAGGGTGTATTTGGTTATTTTTGTTTAGCCAGTTGTAAGTCATGGAATCTGTATAGAGAGATATGTGATATTTATGTTATGTATATGAGTTGTCATTTTTGTTGGATGTCCCATTTTGGCTTATGGATAGCAGGTCATATATTATATTATCTTGATTTATATCCGATGATGTCTTGTATGTGTTGTATAGCGTTGGGTCTTATATATGTATAGATTGTCATACTCGAATTAGGTTTTATCATTGTTGATATTTTATTGGATTATATTATTATGGATTTTAATTATTGACCTGTGTATATTGTCCTGGGGTTGTGACAGCGATGGTATCAGAGAAGTGTTAGAAGGGAATCATTTTGGGTCCCATTGAGTCATTTTGGGACAATCTTAGGAAGATAGTTGAATTAATCTTGTGATTGATAGGTATATGAGATGGCGGACTATAGGCTTTCTAGGGGTAGAAGATCAGTTTTCGTTCAGAAAGATAATAGTAGAAGCAGATCTTGAGAAGACTTTGGGGAAAGGAGATTAGTTTTGAGCCATGAAGATGAGTATCTAGCGATAATGGGTCGCATAAGCAACATTATGGACCAAGTGATTTAGTAGCAAGATAATGATTAAGAGACCATGAGGCGAATGACTCATCAAGGTCAAGAGGCCTATGAGGTGATGAGGAGGATGGTTGGGCAAAGCCAAGGAAGGTCTTCGTTTAACATATTCAAAAGTGAGTATGTCCCAGAGTTTTGGGAA
This sequence comes from Nepenthes alata, assembly GCA_028571085.2. Taxonomy (NCBI): domain Eukaryota; kingdom Viridiplantae; phylum Streptophyta; class Magnoliopsida; order Caryophyllales; family Nepenthaceae; genus Nepenthes; species Nepenthes alata. The sequence goes on from JAOVVI020018427.1 coordinate 1,626, forward strand.
GAGTTTAATCCCGTGAAGGCAGAAAATTGATTGTAGAAGTTGGAAAGGGTGTTTGAAGTAATCGATTATCCCGAGGAGGATAATGTTAAATTTGCTGCCCACAAATTGGAAGGTAAGGCTAGCCAGTGGTGGGTGGCCCAGCACCACCCCTTGGGCTAAGAAAATGAAGAGATCTCCTGGGATGTATTTCGTGAGGTGTTCTTGGATAAATTCTTTTTGTCCAACATCAGCGTTATCAAGGCAGATGAGTTCGGTCGATTGAGTTAAGAAAATAGGTCAATTGTGGAGGATGCTGTGCAATTCATAGCGTTCTCTAGATTTTCCCCGTATGTTAAGGGGGATGAAGCTTTGAAGGCTCAGAAGTTTCTATCTGTCTTAGATGATTTGTTTAGAAAGCAGCTGGTGCCCTTCCAATTGAAGTCATATGGTGAAGTTTTGAATCAGACCTTACTGATTGAGTATAAGAAGCTCAAGTATCAATACTTTGCAAAGAAATCACAGTATAAAGGCCAAAGTTTCCAAGGTGGAGCTTGCACTCGAAGTCTAAATGTAAGGATAAAGGAAAGGTCTCTGGAGAGATAGCTTCTCATCTGAAATTTTGTTTTATGAAATCTGTATGCTAGATATGTGATAAGAATCATGCCGGGTGACTTTGTTATCAGTAGAGTGGGGCTTGCTTCAATTGCGGCTAGGTGGGCCATCAAGTGAAAGATTATCATTAGTCATCGAGGCAGGAGCGCTCAGATAAGAGGCTAGCGGCTTCTGGCAGAGCTTTTGCAGTGGCGTTTAGTGATGTTAGGTGAATCCATCGGTAGTGGAAGTTATTTGCAAATCTTTAACTCCATGACTCATGTATTGATTGATCCCGAGACTACGCATTCTTTTATGATCCCTAGGTTTGAGTGTAACTTATGTGTGCCACCTTTTTGGAGATTTCTTTGATGATATCAACCCTGGTGAGTGGATCATTGCTGACGGAGATTGTTTATCCCCGATATCAGGTTTAAATTTATGGTTATGAATTATTAGCGGATTTAATTTTATTAGATATACATAATTTTAATATTATCTTTGGAATTGATTGGTCAGTGTGCTATCACGTTACTGTGGATTTCTTCCATAAATCTGTGTTATTTTATTTTCCAAGGTATGAATCTTTTAAATTCCAAGGTAGGATTGGAAAGGAAGTAGCGGTGTTAGTTTTGGCTCTTCATGTTAGCTATTTGATGCGAGAATGATGTCAAGCATTTTTGACCCGTGTGACCGTTCTTGGGAGTCATTCGATGGTTGTTGAGGATATTTCTATTGTTCGCTAGTTTAAGGATATGCTTATGAAAGATTTGCCTGGATTGTCTCTTGATAGAGTGGTTAAATTTTTCATTAGTATTGTGCCAAGGTTAATGACGATTTTGAGAGCTCATTATAAAATGGCCCCATTCTTAGCTAAAAGAGTTAAACCTGCAGTTGTAGGAATTGTTGGTGAAAGATTTTATCCGGCTAAGCGTATCACCGTTGGGAGCCCCAGTGTTATTTGTGACAAAGAAAGATTGTTCGATGGGGTTGTTTGAGGATTATAGGGAGTTGAATAAGATCACCATTTAAAACAAGTATCCCTTCCTAATGATCAATAATTTGTTTGATCAGCTAAAACTAGTTTAGGTGTTCTCTAAGAATGATTTGAGATCAGGATATTATCAGTTAAGGATAAGCGGGAGGACATGCCTAAGATAGCCTTCAGGACGATGTGTGGTCATTATGAGTTTCTTGTGATACCTTTTGGTCTGACCAATCCGCGAGTATCATTTATGGATTTAATGAATTGGGTTTTCAATTATTTTTGGATCAGTTTCTGGTAATTTTCATTAATGATATCTTGGTCTGTTTAAGGAGTTTTGAGGATCATGAAACTCATTTAAGGATTATATTGCAGACGTTAACAGAGAGACGATTGTTCGTAAAATTTAAGAAGTGTGAATTTTTGTAGGAAAAAAATTCTTTCTTGGCTCATATTATTTCAAATGGTGGTGTAACCGTGGATCCTAGTAAGGTAAAATCGGTGATAAATTGGGAGAGGCTAACAAATGTTGTGAAGGTTCAGAGTTTCTTAGATTTTGCCGGGTATTACCATCGATTTGTTAAAAATTTCTCGAGGATTGCGGTGCCTTTGTCCTGGTTAACACAAAAGCAAGCAGCGTTCATTTGGGATATGATTGTGAAAATAACTTTCTGAAATTGAAGAAGAAATTGATTTCAGCGTCGGTGTTGTCGATCCCTGATGGATTATGAGGATTTATTGTATATTGTGATACTTCTAGAAATGGTTTCGGCTATGTTTTGATGCAGTGAGGTCTAGTCATTACCTATGGACCAAGATAGTTGAAGGTGCATGAGCAGAATTATCCCTCTCATGATTTGTAGTTGGTAGCCGTGATATTTGCTTTGAAGATTTGGGGACATTATTTGTATGGAGAAAATTTTATAATTTATTCAAACTATAAGAGTTTAAAATATTTATTTTTTCAGAAAGAGTTAGATATGAGACAATAGAGGTGGATAGAGTTCTTAAAAGATCATAATTGTGATATTCAATATCAGTCGAAAAAAGCTAATATGATCATAGATACTTTTAGTCGGATGCCTTCTAGGTTATTAACTTGTTTGATGGTAAGGAATGGGAGATGTTGAGTGGAATGAATAGTTGCATTGTTTGATTATATTCCCAAGGGTCAGGAATGTTGTATAGTATCTCCAGGTGCTGCTAGTGATTTTAGAGATAATCAAGGAAAATCCGATGAGCGACCCGTATTTGGTGGAGATTGCCGGTGATTTGGGTAGTGAGGCCTTGGTGGATTTCAGTGTCCGAGCGAATGGTGTTCTTTGTTTTCGGAATAGGATTTGTGTTTCTGATATTGATGAGTTGAAGGAAGACATATTGAATCAGGCTCATCGCTGAAGATGTACAATCCATCTTAGAGTTCACAAGATGTATCAGGATATGAAAAAAAATTTTGGATAGAGAAATATGAAACGAGAAATTACAGCATTTGTGATTAGGTGTATTGTATTTCAGCAAGTGAAGATCGAGTATAAGAAGCCACCAAGATTTTTGCATCCTCTATCGATTTCTAGTTAAAAATAGAAATATATTTCGATAGATTTTATTTCGGGGTTGCCCAGGACTGTGAAAAATATAGATGCAATTTGAGTGATTGTAGATAGATTAACCGAGTTAGCTCATTTCTTACTGATCCGGATGACGTATTCTAGAGACCAATTGGCTCATCTGTGTGAAAATGAGATTGTGAGATCGCATTTGTGTTCCTACTTCCATTGTTTCTGTTCATGACCCAAGATTTGTGTCAAAATTTTTAAGAGAGCCTTTATATGGAATTAGGGACTTAGTTAAAATTTTGCACAACATTTTATCCTCAAATGGACGGCCAGTTTGAGTAGATCATCCAGATCTTAGAGGATATGTTGCGGGTTGCAGTTTTGAAGATAAAAGGAAATTGCGATGATTATTTGCCGCTTGTGGAGTTTATTTATAATAATAGCAATCAGTCGAGTATTGGGATGACCCCGTTTAGGGTTTTGTATGGACGAAGATGTAGGACTCCGATTAATTGGGTAAAGATTGGCGATCATAGATTTTTGGCCCCCAATATTATCCAGGACACATCGGAGAATATTAAGATCATTCGGGATCAGCTAATTGTTGCTCAAAGTCGTCAAAAGAGTTATGCATATAGGAGGAGGTCGGATTTGAGATTTGAAGTGGGTTATCATGTATTCCTAAAGGTATCCCTGAGTAAAGGGATCTTAAGGTTTGGAGTAGAAGGCAAGTTGAAGCTAAGATTCATTGGGTCGTTTGAGGTGTTGGAGCGAGTCGGAGAGGTAGCTTACAAATTGGCTTTACACCCAAAATTGGAAGAGTATTATGATGTTTTTTATGTATCCATGTTGAGACAATATGTATGATCTGTCCGGTATGATTGAGTTTGAGTTATTGAAAATTGATAAAAATTTATCGTATGTCGAGGTTCCTATTTAGAATTTGGACCAGAGAGATCAAGTGTTGAGGAGCATGGTGATCCCGTTGGTTTAAGTATTATGGAGGAACCACGTAGTCGAAGAAGTGACTTAACCATGGAACAACAAAATTCGGAAGAAAAATCCTTATCTGGTTGAGGATTGAAGTATGTAAATTTAGTTGACGAAATTTTTATAAGTGTGGAAGAGTTGTTGTAATATTTCGGATCCCATTTGGATTATTTTAATATTAATTGTAATTATGGATATTTTGAATGTGATAAAAATAAATTAAAATATTACAAAAATTTTGAGAAATAATCGGAAGTGCGGAGTGGCACCCGAGGTGCGTTCTTATTATCATCCGAGTACCGATCAGATTTTAAAATAAAAGAAAAGTAAAATAGAAAATAATATATATATATATATATATAAAAGAAAGGGAAAAAAAAGAGAAAAGAGAGGAGAAAAGGGGATCGGGGAGAGAGGGAGAAGAGGAGAGAGAGAGTAAATGGGGGGCTAGGGTTTTTCGTAGGCGGAGAAGGAAGAGGAGAAGGGGGAGGAGGAGAGAGGAGAAGGGGTCGACAGCGATGGAGGCTGGCTGGTGGTCAGCGGCGGCTCGCGGGCAGAGAAGATCGGCGATGAAGCCATGCGAGGAGAGCAAAGGCAGCTGTGCAATAGCGCTGACGCCGGCGGGGTGAGGTTGGGGAGGCCAGTGACAGCCACGTGAGGTGACGCGGTGGTGGATTGGCGGTAGAGGACCGGCAGCAGCAGCGGTAGCGGTGCGGTGGCCGTGCGCAAAGTAGAGAGGAAGGGCAGCGCACAGGCGCGCATGAGGAAAGAGAGAGAAAGGCCCAATCATGTGCTTCGAAACATCCTTTTTTAGATCTGTGGAGTATAATGTTAAGGTAAGTATGCTCTAGTCCTATTCTTGTCTAATTTTATTTCTGATATATTTTGACCACTATTGGAGATTTTTCTAACATTCATGTATTTTTATATACACCCCATTTATTAATTATGTACATACATGTATGATTTACTAGTCGTGCGGTGGTTTTACATGAGTATTTATGATTAAGAGGGTTTTCGGACACTCAGACGGTATATATATGTATATTTGTCTATCCGTATATTATGGAACCAAGAATTAGGTCGTGCGTCGATCCGCACACATGCTACCCGGGGTGGGGTCACTACAGGACCATGGAGGTCCGAAATCCAATGGGTTGTTCTATATGATCCAAGGTATGAGATATTGGTACTGCTCCCGATGGGGAGGCTTAGTCCCGATGGGGACGTATGTGATATATTGTCTTACTTACGCCGGTAGGAAGGCTGAAACGTTTAGTAGCTGACCTATTCCATTATATATTTAAATGAAAACTATCATAAGGAATTGATGGAACAAATATATTATGACGTCCTAATATATATATATAACTAAAATTTGAAGTTGCACCCAAAACCGTGGGTGGTAAAATATAGTAATCAAGTTCCTAATCCATGGGAGATAGAGTACATGGATGGCATTAAATTACTGGCCTAAATCGTAGCCAAGCCATGAGCATCTGGCTTAAATCGCAGCCGATATAGCCGTGGTTACCGGACCAGGGTAACCCTTCTTCAAGTTAGTATTATTGATCTTTGGTTCTCCGATTTCGTGCATACTTTATATTTCTGTATGTATTACGTGAACTACGATTTGAGATACGTGGTTTGGCCAATGGATGGACGATAGAAATTTCTCGTATGTATTAATTTATTAAGCCCCGAAACATGTTTTATATTTATATATTTTAGTTTCAGTATTTTCTTTGATTTCAGGATATGATATATGGGATATAGATCCGGACGATGGTATGTGTCCCACGCGAATGTGGTGACGGTCACGATTGTGTTATGTGACCTCAGATCATATGATATAATATCGTGTATGAGATTTGACCAAATCGTTATTTATGACGATTATATCCCAGATGGATTGTTTGATACAGAAGATGATTTAGTACGAGATATCTCCTCGATTCTCAAGGGTTTCACGGACCTTATGTTTTATATTTTATATGGTTGTAATATGTTATCCATTCCCTCTGATTTATATGTACTATTTTCATATATATGATGCTTACTGAGCTCTACGCTCACGTTTTCATATTTTATCCCTTCAAAGTAGGGAAATGGATACGTTTGTAGGAGTTTGGACGTGATTTGATGCGGTAGATCTCTATCGGTGGGTAGAGATGTTCATATTGGGTATATTTCAGATCTCGAGAATGTGATATGATTGTGTCTTCGGCCGGATGAGGGCCTTGATCCATGTATGGGATATATTAGAGTTATTGTGTTATATTGATGAGTTGTTATAATGTTGAATACCTCCCTTGCGATATTTGGATAGCAAGTCGTGTATTATATTTGTTCAAATTTATATCCGATGAAATCTTGTCCGAATTTTATTATGTTGGGTCCTGTATATGTATGAATTATCACGCCCAGGTTAGGTTTTATGGTTTATAGAATATACTATGAATTTAATTTTTGACCTGCGTATATTGTATTCATGGGTCGTGACAGTTGTAGTACTCGAATCCCCATTTGATATATTTTGGAGGTGTTTATTATTTTTGAAATTATTGGATGTGTCAAATTGATGGTATTTCATGAAATTTTGAGGGGGAAGCAATCGACAAAGTTGTGATATCCCGAATATTTTTAAATTTAATATAAATTATATATTAAATGTTTGATTATTTTAAAGGTTAATAATAATAATAGTAATAATAATAATGATAATAATAATATATAAGTAGTATAAAGAAGGGAGGAAACTGTTGGGAATCACTCCCGTGTGAAAATCCTTATAACCGAAAAGTTTGGACGGAACACATGGACATTGTGTGTTACTATACACAGGATATAGAGAAGGAATTCTAGTCAACATAATTGACCAAAACTTATTGGACGGACAGCAATTACCGGTCAATATGTTGACCGGTTGTAATTATGAGTCGCCTAGCATTGTTGAAGGATTCCAAACGAACAAATGTCTGACATTGTGGAGAGGACAGTCTATGGGCATTGACCGGCCTTGTGAAAGAAGTGGATAGTGGAATGTTGGTCATCTGCCAAGGAAATCCAAAAGGCTGCCAGCTCATCAGATCTTTTGAATGCATTTAATCTCAGACGGTTATGGATGAATCATTTTTATACGGAGTATATTCATATTATTGGTAAGGATAGATCTTGTCGATGGATGTGGAATATTTTTTAGATTTGCTGAATATGGGCCTCTATATTAAAAGCAAGTTGACGAACTTATTGGGTGTGTGTGAGAGAGTCTAAGTATGAAAAACAGAGAGTGAGTGTGAAAAACTGTGAAGGAGAGAATTATGGGCAACACATAGTGTATTACTTGTACTCTGTTCTTCATTTTTCTTTTCTCTTGTGACTGTGTAATAGTAAAAATTATTCCTCACCTCACATAGTGGAATTGGTTCCGTGGACAGATTATCTCGTAATTTTTTTCTTATTTAATAAGGGTTCTCCACGTAAAAACATGGGTGTTCATTTTCTTATTCTTCCTCATTCCTTTACTGTATATATATGTGGGGTAATCAGACGCCATCTAACCCCAACAAGTGATATCAGAGACAGGTTGAGAACTTTGTCTAAATGGCGTCATTGTCGTCGAAGAATCTACCGTTCAGTATGGAGTAGTTCAACGGGTAGGGTAATTTTATCCTCTGGCAAGAGAAGGTAAAGAATATTCTAACCAGAGAAAGAATAGTGAAGGCGCTGAAGAATAATGATAAAGTGCCTACAAATCTGACTAATGATGAATGGCAAGATAAAAAAGGCATTGTCAACCATACCATTAATCTATGCCTGGCGGACAACTCTCTCAAAGAGGCTCTTGGCCTGACTGATCAGGCAGAGGTCGGAGAGAGGTTGGAGAACCGATATAAGATAAAATCTTTGACAATCAGACTACATGTAAAGAAGCAATTTTATAGCTTATGGTTATCAAAAGGTGAGAGTTTTGAGAAGCATTTGGATGAGTTTAATAGAATATTGACACAGATATCCACCCTTGATAAGGAAATCAAGGAGGAGGATAAGACATTGGTATTACTAGCCTCTCTGCCGGCTTCCTATAATCACATCATCACAACCTTATTATTTGGAAAGGATACACTAAGGTTGGACGAGGTTATTGCTTCCTTGCTTGTGAATGAGCCAATGTGGTCACAAGGGATCTCGCCGTCCTCTCACTCTGAGGTACTTGTGGCCGAATCCAGGGAAAGGAGCAGAGGACGCAGCTAGAAGCCTGGAGAGAAAGGACGCAGCGAATCTCGATCAAGGTATCAAAACCTTGAGTGCCATCACAGTGGCAAGAAGGGCTACATCAAGAAGCAATACTTCAAGTGGAAGCATAAAAACACAGGAAAGAAGAAAGCAGAAAAAGGGTGGGGTGAGGACAAGTCCTCTATCTCAGTGGTCACAGGAGGCGATCTCTTGTTGGCGTGTGATGAGAATGTGGCAAACCTAACGGACGAGGAGTCCGGTTGGGTGATTGATTTTGGTGCCACCTTACATGTGACGGAACGGATTTTCTTTTTTTTTTCCCTCAAAAGCTTCCGTCAAAAACAGGAACACCAGTACCGGTCAATACATAAAGCAAGACTTCTGCAGAAATTTCGGC
>JAOVVI020018428.1:0-10359 GCA_028571085.2 Nepenthes alata
CTGGTCCATCACCGTCTCACCGCGCCCCAAGTCCAGGCCCAAGGGGCCCATGAGGAAGATACACGAGGTATAACCCCCGTGACCACTCTGTTGCATACCATCTGCACGATTATTTCTAACTGTTCAGTTTTTTGGTGCTTTTCAGGCGAAGAGGCTTGCCTCTGCGTTCACCAGCGAGATTGAACAGTGAGACAACATCATTTTTGACAAGGATGTTGAGATTGCCTAGCTTGATACCGAGCTGGCAGAGGCAAGAGGGGAGCGTCATGAGGAGGTGGCTGCCCTTGAGGCTCTTCTGAGGGGCACACAGGTGAAGTGTGCCCGTCTGGAGGTTGAGGTTGCTCGCTTGAAGGAGACGGTCGACCAGCTTAATGCGGACAACAGATGCATTGCTGACCGAGCCGCGTCTTCTGAGAACGAGCTGGCCACTCGGCTCACCCTTCACGAGATCCAGAGTGCTCTGTACGCTGTTAGAGGGACTCAATGTTGGGTGGCGCATCGCGCGGTTGATTGATCCGAGTTTTCCTGTCGAGTTTATCAATCAATAAAACCGTACGGCGCTGTGCAAAGAGGACTTAGTATCAGAGCTCCGAGACAACTACGGTGGGCCGCCAGCCTTGTAGCCTCGTCGCACCTCCTCTGATTTTTGTTTGCTGTGAAATGTATTGTATATTTTCTCCAAACAATAAAGTGAGATTTTCTTAAGTTTGTGTCCCTTGTTTTATGTATGCTTTTGTTGTAGACTTAGGCGGTCAATTTGGTTGGCCGGTTAATATTTGTTGGCTCAAGGAGCTGAGTCCTTGAGCCTAAGCAGGTGACTGTGTTAGTAAGCCTGGCGAAGTTGCCCAATAGATGACTTGGACAGCTAGCGTTAGAGATGAAACACTTCTCTTTGCTGAGTGATCGCGTCATCCTTTCAAAATGATATTCCCCGCGGGTGAACGTAATATGAATTCGAGGTGAACGCTACTGGTGTACCCATCAGATTGTAATATGAATTTGAGGGCCAAAGTTTGTCCGTCAGGTTTAAAATTGGTTCAATTTTCATATACTGTTAATTTGAATATCTTGAAATATAATAGAGTACGGTCAAATGATTGGTGAAACTTACTTCCCGATATATATTCCGACACTCAAATTAATATTTTTATTTGAGAAAATAAATGAGAGTATACAAGTAAGATACAAGTAAAAATAATTTTTATTTGGGGTTTATATTTTTTTGAAAGCTTCTTAATCAGATAGAGGTTGTGTGCTCTTACTGTCTTTAATTTGTCTTTAGTTTGTTTGAGTGTTGTCTCCTTTCCCTATTAGAAAGAATAACTTTTTATAAAAGTTAGAGAATAGTAAACTTTTCTTATAAACTGCTAAAAAATCATTGGATGGATAAGATTTTACTCAACTGATGATTTTGTTTTGACCGTTGAGGTTGGTTTCAACTTCCTTTGATGAGCAAATTACTGAGATGGGGCCGACAGATATGTCCACTAATTTGGACCGTATTAACCGATTTGGCCTCCATATTTTATAGGCCAAATCTCTGGACACTTTTTTTTTACCGTTAGTAATAATACCAATAAAATATACTTTATCAGAGTATTATTTCTTTCAACAACTTACTTATCAAATCAAATATTAAATATTCTTAATTATTATTGCTATTGACGAGTTAAAAATAAATTTTCCGCATTCATAAAATCTTTACATGATATTAAAAATTTAAAAGACACTACAATGGATAACATATATTTTTTTAATATTATATTTTATTATTTTAATATTAACTTTCTAATTAAAAAATATATTATATTTTTTCTCATTAGATTATTAGAACTCAAGTTTAAATTTGACATAAAATTATTTTTCAATTGATGATTTGTTTTTCATTTGAAAGTGTTCTTTTTATTTATATATATTTTTACTATATTTATTAAATTATTTTAAAATATATTTAAATTTTATTATTACATTAATTTATTACCTGTTTATTTTGATATTATATATAACATAATAAGTTGGACTAATTATTTTCAAATTAATGAATTAAGCACTATGAGTAATATTGACGATTTAAATTATTTTACTCAACTGATTATTTGATTTAATTTTGATAAAAAAAATTAAACAATCATATATATCAAATTATTTAGCTCATATCAAAATTTGAATTATGAAAGTTTTGAAGATATAAAAAGTATTTTTTAATTATTTGTTATAATAAAATTTCATTTTATTTTCAACATTGCATGGTTGGATGGTATCTACCTTTTCATGTGGTAAATTTTCCTGACAATACATGTGCGCCTGACACATCACGACGCACCCATGATCCAATCTGACCCGTCCACCTCCCCACCAAACATCATCCGCGCCGTTGGTTAACTGCAAACGCCTGATTAGGTAACACGTCACCTCGGGCAGTACGGTAACTGATGCATCCTTGCAGCTCGTAGCCGTTGATAAACAGATGGTACGACTTTTAAGATAAAGAATTTTCAAAATATTTTCTTTTACATTTTTTAAGTATTATCATAATATTTTATTTATTTGGTTTATATTTAATTAATCGATATCTTAAAATAAATCTTTATGTTTTTTAAAATGTTGATCTATTCAAAAGACCACTTAAAATTTGACACGTTTTCAGGTTTGGCAATTTGTCAAAACTTGGAGGACCACAAGGAAAATGGGCTCATCAAAGAAATACCATCGAAAATAAAGTCTAATCGAGAAGCTAAGCGGATTGAATATTGAATTATTAAGTTATTGAGCTGTCATTATAACAATCAAGTTTTTCGGCATTATGCCTTAGAATAAATATTTATATTTTTAATAGTAATCTTGAAATATTTGTCTATTGAAAAGACCAATTAAAATTTGACACATTTATAGGATTAATAATTTCTCAAAAGTTGGAGGACCACGGGAAAAAAAACATGATAGGTTCATATTTAAGATATCTAAAATTTACAAATTCATGAAATTGTAGCCTTTGAAATGCTATTCTTCCTCGATATTGAGTAATTGAGATATTAGACGATTTTATCAAAATATATGAATTATTAAATAACTAGTCAAGATTTTTAAGAATAAAAAAAATAAAAAATAATATATTAAGATATACAAAAAAATAAAATAAAATATTAATCCAAACAGTCATAACATAACTCTTAGCTAATATACAATCGACTAAATTTTTGTCGATTGTAAGTGACGTTGATCACAACTTAGGTACACCATTATAATAATTATATTAGAATGTAACTATTTTATAATAATCTATTAAACTTATAAATATAACATTTGACCATGAAAAATATTTACATTAAAAAATATTAACTCATACAATAATAACGGTCACTCGATAAATAAATATTAACTCCCCATGTTAAAAATTGCCTATTTATAGAAATATTACTCAATCAATTTCAGAATAACACATAATCTTCGTAAATATAAAGTTCAAAAGAGTATAAGTTTGTATCTAACTACTTACCCAAAAATAAATAATAAAAAAAAAGTATCTAATGCCTTAATAGTCAAAAACATCCAAAGGACTATTGATTTTTTAATTGCTCATTCTTATACAATGTATTTTATAAATATTTGTTTGTGTACTTAGCTATCTAGCTATCTATTATAAATAATATTAAAATATTTTTGATAATATAATATGTAACTATCTATTTATATTTATAAAAAATCAGTAATTTTAAAAAATAAATAACATATAATTATATTTGGTCAGTATTATTTATATGACCAAATAGGACTGTTGGTCACAAAAAAAAAAGAAAAAGAAAAAATTATCGTAATTTGTTAAACTGGGAGACAATCTTTAGAGCACTCACTGCTCAAAGGCAGCTAACTCATTCTTAGTTAGAACTCATTCCTTTACATAGACACTTTGGCCATCTTTAACGTGCCGAATTTAATTTTATATAAAATAATTATTTCATTAAGGATTAAGGTCTTGATCGATAAAAGTGATGGCAATTCTAAAAGTGGCTAACTGTATTTTTTAATAAGTAATTATAAATATTAATCTTTAAACCTGTTGTAATTTAAAATTCTCATAGCTTAGTTATTTTATCAAAAAGAAAAATCTCATGCATAAAATAAATTTTCTTATAAAATAAATATTAGTCATCAAACTTGTATTTTAATTTTTATTTCACAATATCAAATATTCTGCTGAAGCTCCAATTTTGAGCCGTGATTGGTGTTGCACAATTTGAATAAAAATCTGACACAGCAGGACACTAGGCCCAACACAACGCCATCAATAATTTTTATTTTTATAAATTTATAGATAAATAAATAAAAGATTATATTAAAATAAATATTAAAAAATAGCCGTACGATATTTTTTAAAATATTTTTCTTCCGTTAATTAAAACGGGCAGAACGTGAAAGGACGAGAGTCAATTCGAAAGAATAAATTCCAGACCTAGAAAAATCAGATTTCAGTTTCTTTTTTCAAATAAATATTTTATTTTTAAATATGTAATAGTGGGATTATTTTTTTTGGAAGATAAAATTTCATCGTTATAATATAATAAAAATATATTTATCTATTTTTATATAAAATATATATATAAATAAATTAATATGATATATTATAAACTATTAAAAATTTATTATAACACTAATATTTGTATGTTTTTTAAGCATCTGTCACTGCGTTAGATATTCTATGCTTTAATTTTTTAACTTATTTTGAAAGGATCGGTATCAAGAGAACTAACGGCAGGAAAATTGACCTACTTTAAAATAGGAGGAAAATAATAAATAAAAGATTTAAAATTAATCGTAAATAAAAAAAACAATTTAAATTTATAAAATCGACCTTGACATTATACCATTTTGACCGGAACTCCTCATACTTTTTCCTCTATATAATCTTCCCCAAACCCCTCTCTCGATCGTCGTCCACACATTTTTTTTTATTTCCCTTCAGACCCTCCGCTCTCTCTCCTCAAGGAGCTAATAGCAATTTCCATCAATTTCCACTTCTTCTCTCTTCTCGTCTGTCATTCTGTCCCAGTTTTCTCTTGAAGAGGGGAAAAAAAAATGGAAGAAACGCCATTGAAACGCCAGAGGGAAGAAACCCATGAAGAAGAAGAAACATTGAAGCGACAGAAATCATACAGAGACATAATTTCTCTCCTTGAAGAAGATGAGGAAGAGATAAATGAAGATTTATCTTCCCTAATCACAACCCTTCAACAAGAGCTCTCCTCTACTTCCGATAATTACAGTTTTGGCTCTGATTTTTCTTTTATTGAACAAACTGCCATGTTAAGTAGTTCTTCTTCCTCCGAGGCTGACCCATCTGAAATCATTAACCCTTCGACTGCGGAATACCACTCGCTCTCCCCTTCTCCTCCTGCTCAGATGAAGGAGGAGGAAGGAGAAGATCTCGAGAGAGAAAGAGTGATCAGGCACCTTCTCGAAGCTTCTGACGACGAACTGGGGATACCCAGCACAGAGGCAACGGTGGATGGGGGTCAGGGAGTTGTGGCGGGGGAAATCAACGGCGTTGATTTGTTGGCTTTGAGTGATGATGGGTTGTGGGAGCTTGAAGATGAAGCTGCTAACTACTACGCCTTGCTACAATCTGAGCTTTTCATGTAGCCCTTTGATGGATAGGTTTTTCGAGGGGCTAAAAGCAAAATAGTGAAACTGCTGTGGGTTTGAGAATGGAAATTTGAAATGGCAAGGGTGGAGAAAAAAAAAAAAGGTAAATAGTGCATAGAAAGAGAAATCAACGCATTTTTGGAATTTCATTTTGGTCCCCCGCTACTTTTGTAAATTGATATACTGGGCCCTTGTTGCAAGAAATTAGGAAGTTAAAGGAAAAATTATCCAAATATTTTTTGATTCCATGTTGCAAAATTTACCTGAGAATTATAATCACAATAATCTCAGAAGTGATATACAATACATAAAATATGGTCAAAATTAAATATATAATCTATAAAAATAAGTTAATATCATTATTATATTATATATTATACAATACTAATAATATATATTAGATCATACCCAATTATATTTACTTTGATTTCATGTTGTAGATCGTTCGTTGAAATTCATTTGAGTTTTAATAAATAATTTTGTTAAGTTAAATTAAATCTATTCTATAAGCTTGAAAAGGAAATAAACAAATTTTTGATATGCTTATATAGTATATTAATTTACAATAAGTCTAACCGATTCCTGAAGCTCGATAAGAGGTTTTATCTTACTTAAATTATGATTTAACATGCTATATTGAACAATATCCTAATTTCTAACCAAATTTATAAAGTGATGCATATTCTCTTTGTAGATAATTTCTAGTTTTTAATAAAATTAGATAGTAACATGATGCATTTTTGGTTTTTAAATTATGGTATGAATTAGATAACTACTCGATTTTTTATTACGGGTCAAATTGGAGCGGATTCGATTTTATCGCTACTAATCTGAAACCTATACACCATAAATTATAAACAATAGGTCAGAAAATCGATGAGATTCACTTTCTGATTTATTTTTCGACGATTAATTTAAAAACTTTTCTATAAAAATATAAAGATATAATGAGGATGTTAAATAATATAGAATTGTATGTGAAGATGATATGTTAGAAGAGGATTGGCTCCTATTGGTGTGTCCGATGAGAGACGACTTAGAGAGGAAGGAGGCTATGCTCTTGTTGGTATGCTCGACCGGGGGCCACTCCTTTCTGATTGCACACGGTTGATGGCTTATTAGAATTATATTTGGTGAGTGGCTCACTATGGACACAATTGATAGGGAGTGTAATGAGCAGCTCACTATGGATACAATTGATAAAACGTGGCTCACTATATGACATAAAAAATTTTAAATTAGGCACTTCAATATTTTAAATCAAATCTCATATATCATAGATCAGAATAGGAATTACATTAGTCGATTTAAAAGTCGAGTAGAAGAAATATAGCACCCGATTTTTTGATTTATGATTATGATGTCAAAATTTATGTATTCAATAAATATAAAAGATAATTACATAATACAAATTTTGATAAAAATAAAGTTTTGAGGGATGATATTGAACTCCTAATGGGCATAGTAGTCACGCATGTGTGCGTTTGGAGAAGAATATTTTACACCCGATATACATATAATGGTCGCTTGTATGTAGTTTAGGCAGAATGAATTGGGCTCGCACATGAGCTGGCTGAAGCCCGTGCTTGCAAGGGTTTTGCCTTGGTGTTTGATATACATTTGATCCTTGCTTATGGACTAGTTTGGATATGTAAAGTCATTGGCCTAATTTTTCAGGCATTCTTGTAGATAAGAAGAGAGAAGTCAGGAAAAGAAAAAAAAAATGAATAAATGTGATTTATGAAGATATTTATATTAAATTTGTTCGATTTATGGTAAATATATTTAAATTTATCATTAAAATTCTCTGGTTTTTTCTTTGATTATTATTTAAATCAATATATATATCACATTTTTATTATTTTTAAATATTATTACATGTATACTTATTTTTATTAAATATTTACATATTTTTGGAGGTTTATATTCACCTTTTAAATATTATTAAAAAATCATAAAATCTTTGATTATTTACCTTTAGATAATGTTTTAATACAAATTTCCAACAAAAACTTTATTTTTTTGGAATGGCATAACGATTTTTTCTTTTTTTTTAATTTAAAAAAAGGATATATCATATGTAATGCAGAGTTTTCTATTTTGTCAAAATAAAAATTACTGTTTTATAAATAAATTGTATTTGGATATACCCTAAATACTATACATAACATGAATAATTCCAACTATCATTCACTGGTAGAAAAAAATAACGGTTAACCTCATCTATATGATATCGTAAACTATTTATCAATAAATTTTAAATAGTAGTGTATTGATATTGGGTTATTGGAAAGATGAATTTGGGTTCATCTATGTTTTTATTTTTTCTTGTGGATAATATTAAACTTTAGTTTTTACAATTTTAATTTTGGCTGATGTGTTACTATAAATTTATTTGCGAATTTCTATGGCTTGTATAGTTAAATTTTTCTTAGATATTTTTCTTACAGCGAGATTTTCTACTGAGTAGGTATAGTATTTTTTTTAGAGCACATGAAAATAGTTTAACAATTCATTAAATACCAGTAATTATATTAACTGATCTTATTTCTTTTGTTAACATATAATATTTGATATGCTTTTAATTATTAGACGTTAACTATATTAAGTTTTATATTTGTCATCTATTACTCGTATCGTGGTCAAAGCAAGAAATAATGGGGAAACGGTTTGATGCGTCCCTTGATCCGAACTTCGAACAGATTCGGGTGGTCCTCTCGTTGCGGTTTCGGCTCCGTTTCCTGAGTTGGACCCTGCACACCACTAAGCAGAACAAAAGGTCAGCGTGTCGGCGGTATGTAATCCCATCGAAAATACTCCGACGCTCAACTCAGTAAGACAGTCTTCGAAGAAAGAAACTGAAATGCGTGAGAGCAATGGGAGAGGGGAAAAGAGTGTTTCGTTCCATATATAAGAGAGACGCAAGACCTTTCTTGTACCTGGATGGTGGGAAGGCAAAAAACGGCCGTAAAGTCTCGTTTGTTACCTTGGAGTTTGTCGGTGATTGTCATTCTGAGAGTCTGGCTGCAGCGAGAGAGAGGGAGCTTGTTTCTCATAACACTTAGGATTTTTCTGTGTGATTGAATGCGAAACCAAGTAAGCGTGAATGAAGATGTCTCTAGAATGATGATTCTAGGATTTATTTAATGGCTGGGAGTGTGATCATCCTTCTTTGGAAGACGCGATCTCCCCTGTCTCCACCTTTCTGGTGTAAATTAAGATCGTGGAAGACGCTAGGAAAGCTGTGGTTGGTTGTCTCATAATTCGTGGGTCCAAATGGGCGAGGCCCGTTACTATAGGCAAGCTTCTGTGAGCCCATTGTGTAGAATGCGGACGGTTAACGTCCGAGGTGACCGTCTGCGTGTTGGCCGCCTTCGTGTAGAATGAAGGGAGAGTAACTGGCGGTCAACTGATGGCCTGTGGGCCAGAATAGAACTGACCCATCACTGTAGAAAAGCCTCCAATGCCCAACAAGCTGTGCATGGACGGTCAACATTGAGTTGACCGTCTTTGAACAAGTTGGCCGCCCAGACGGTCAATGCCAACGTTGACCGTCCTGGACTTTTCAGTTCCTGGGCCAATCCTTTAACTGGGCCGTCAACTGCGTTGACCGGTCTTATTGGGCTTCCATTGACCTTTCGTTGGGCCAGTCCGCTATTGGTGTACCAATCACGATTTATGAACCATAAGCTATGATCTTAGGGTGTTTTTATATTGCCGACTAGCTAGGGGACTAGTTCATAGCCCTTTCAGATGTGGGGGGAACGCGGGGAGGACGTCGCAGCCCCTCGAACACCCTCGGGGCAATCCGATTTGTCCTCGGATGACATTTATTTTTTAAAAAATGTATATATTTTCTTTTTTTTATTTTTATTATTTTATAAAAAAAATATCAGTCGTCTGAGAAAAAATCGGATGGCCCCAAGGGCATTGGAGGGGCTACGATGCCCCCTGCGTTGCAGCCCCCGTTATAACGTTTTTAGTATAAACTTTAAGTGTTGCATACTAGTATTTGAGTAACTACTTAAAAGATTGTTGAAAGTTTAGTTAGCTAATGTTTAACGGATTGTAAAAAAGTACAGTTACCGTAGATTTAACGGATTGTAGAAATAGATGATGTAACAACTCTTTTTTGAAGACAAAGATGTAAATTTTTATACTAAAAAAGCTTATATTTATAGATATGCTTGGCCAACTAAAAAAAATTTAGTGATTATTTGAGCCTTTAGCCATACTATAAGGTTATTGTGGAATTACTCACTATTGATCTATTAACAAATCATTTATTTAACGTTTGTTATCGCTTTTAAGTAGATGTGCTCTTTATATGACATGGTTATTTATGTGCAACAAGCCTAACTTTTTATATTATAGACCGGCTAATATAATTTTATAAATGGAGCATTTATTTGCCATTGATGTTGTACACTGGTAGCATGGTGCATTAGCTAAGCCTGTCCAAAGTTACTTGCGTTTTGATAGTTTGTTCACCATCATAGGGCAATCTTCTAGAGTGTATTGCTTAACGATCTGTTAGTTCTAATAAGATAACTTTATTAAGCCAGTTCTTTGAGAATATTGTAAGTAAAACTTTGATAAGATTATTCTTTAATTCACAGGATCTTTATCATCATACTTCTTAATCATCAATCATAATTATAAACAATAATTATACGTACCTGGATCCATGATCTTTAATCTTTTATACACAACTGCAAT
>JAOVVI020018429.1:0-10358 GCA_028571085.2 Nepenthes alata
TTAGGTACGCATCAACATGCATGAAATTTTTGCTTTTTCCACTTTGTTTAATCATGCATGCACGTAGATTTACCAAAGGATTTGAAATTATGTTTCGATTTTGCTTATATTTGAAAATTTTAGCTTATTTTGTGAAAAATGGGTATGTATTTTAAGATGCTATATTCATGTATACAAGTATTAGTAAAGAAAAAGTCATGAAAATAAATATTTGGACCGTGCATATGGTACTCATGTTTTATACTTCGGGTCAAGCTCTATCTTGTATATTCGTTTTAATATGTGTATCTACCTCACTGTGGAAAGCTTTGTGTTTGGCCTTCCTGAGTGAAACCTCATTCTATTTTTGTGACAGAAAAGTTTTATCATTTGATATAGAGACCTTCTTTGGTTTGTATTTTTATGAGAATTATTGTAAAAAAATTGAACGAAACTAGTATATTTTGACGTTATAATATATATCCAAATAGACCTGAGGAGTGCATCCATTTCACGGGTGGTAAAAGATGGTGACTTTGCCCCCGTCTATCAAGGAAAATATGTAGACAGTCGTGATTGTGGGTCGAAATAGTAGTGATATGGTTTAAGGTTATCGAGAGTATGTGCACTTTTTCTTAAAATTAGTCTTTCGGTCTTTAATTTTCTCATTTAAGTATGTTTTAGATTTTTGATATTTTTTATTTATATTGATTTAGACACTTGAGATTTTGTTGAGATTTGTAGGTTTTGCACACAGTTGAAATTTGGTTGGTTTTGTACACTTGAAAATTTATTGTATTCATTTTGAATTATATTTTTGAGTATGAGATTACATTCAGACTTTTGTTGATGGACTTTTGGATTATAATTTTATATGTTTCGTATGCGTTTTATCAATCATCATTCTGATTTGGACACATCGCTTTATCATATATATTATATACCAATATTTATTGAGCATTCAGCTCACATTTTTATTACTTTTTATCCATTTGGATCAATGTGTTTTGGATACATTGTATGGAGTTTTGATGCAAATTTCATTGAAGTCGCTTATATTTGGTAAATGTCGGTCTTGTATTCGGATCATATTCGTATTTGATGGGTCCAATAGCACCATAGGTCAATCTAGTCCTGAGTCTAACCGCCAGCACGCAGGGATGAACAAGGGGCCCAGTGAGCGACGAACAAAGCCTCAGGAAGAGGATTAATTTGGCCCAACCTAGTCACCGTTATAATAGCTAAGATGAAGCCTGGTGAGCTATCAATGATCCAACCGGCAATACAAACGGATGGACTAACCCGAAAAGCTCTTGGCCAACTAGCCAACAAAGCAGTCATAGTATAAGCCTGCGGCGCTCAGAGCACATGTATGCAAATGCAACCTGAAGCTGTTGCCCTAGCCGTCTGATGATTGAGTTGAAAGGACCACTCACAACCACCTCGCCGTCGCAAGACGACATTTGACAGGGGCGATTCCTGTCAACGCCCCAGGGGCTAACAAACACAGATGCAACACCTGTTACGAGCCTTGGCGCCAAGAGCCTCCTCCACGAAGCATTACAAATACTCATGGCCATCACGAAGCAATGGACTTCTCGGGGGGATTTCTCGGGAAACTTCTCTTGAGACCTTCGGGGGCCTTATCTAACATCTTCTGGGGAAGCCCCTTTTGAATCTCCTAAAACTCCTTTGGATCGAGGTGAGACCCTTGGACCTCTCGGAGCACTAGGAGAGAATCAAGCTCTCTTTCCTTGTTACAGCTCTCTCTCTGACTCTTCATCCCTAGTGAGCCACTCATTGAGTGTATATTTAATGAGTCACTTACCAAGTGTATTTCTAGTGAACCACTTAACAATTGCAATCCCAGTGAGCTACTTACCAAGTACACTTCTAGTGAACCGCTTACCGAGTTCAATTTTAGTGAGCCATTTTTCAAGTGCAATCCTACAGAGTCACTTATCAAGTGCAACCCTAGTAAACTACTGACCGCGTGCAACCAATTAGATCCCACTCCTCCATCTCTCTAAACCGCCTCCGATTTGAGTCACTTATTATTGTCCGGATGGATCGTTCAGAAAGATCTTATGAATGAACAATATTATTATTTATTATTCTTATATGGCCATACTATTGGATAAATCATCGGGTCGTGTTCAGATTTAAAATTTTATTTTAATTATTATTTTATTTTTAGGATATAATTTCCTTAAGTCATAATTATTTTAAAATATAATTAAAACCAACTTGGTTTAGGACCATGGCAGAAATAATATCATAATAATTAAAATGATTTATGTTTTAGAAAGCTTGTAGATAGTAAGCATTTTTAACATTTTAGGTTATTTTTATATGAAACGTTGTTTGCGTTAGTAGATTTGTGAGCTACTGAGGAAGCATAATCGGATTTGATATCAAAAGACAAGTCGATCAGTCACAAAAGAAGAACATTCCCACATAGATCAGGCCTAAGTATGATTATCCGAAAGTGTATCCTTAAGTGCCAACTTCCTTAAACATAACATAAAAAAATAATAATATTTATAAACATTTAAAAATTATATCTATAAAAGATATAATAAGAAAAAGACATCAAAAATAATTCAAATATTTAAAATACAGACCAAGTAAAAAAATATAGGGGAAAAAAATCTAGCTATGATTGAAGAAAAAGCAGAAAATTTAGACTTTAAAAAGGTGAATTAATTGATAGCATTAATTTAGCCAAAACAAATTTATAAAGTGCTATTGTATAGGAAAATGCGCAGTCACCATATCCAATATAAGATTAAACCAACATTAAATTCCCAGCTGCCATATACATCAGAAAAATGTCTACCCAGCATATATCTGAAGAAAGTAACAATCCTCATACTTTGACTAACAATCTACTTGTATGGCTTACTAAAGCATTCATGCCCGTCTTTGAAACCCTTATCCTAACTTGTATAGTAGACAAAATTAGATGGCTACAAGAAGAAACATGATAAGAAATCATCAAACAGATAATTACTGTCACAATCTCTGAGTACATCAATATTTAATCCCAAATAATGATCACAGTCTTTTGGGACAACCAGTACAAAGAATGCACTCAAAAAGTTACCATAATTGGGGGTGATGGAGATGGTCTATCAGTCGATTACAGGCATACATGCACATGCTTTCGAAACAGGGATTGAACGAGGAGCAAAGACATGAAGGATGCGATGACACTTGATGCAATGCAGATGGTACCGAGCAAACAAGAGTTGGGGGGCCTAAAGTGATTACTCATTTTGTGAGATCTCCTTCGTCGATGTCTACTCCATTCCACATAGTAAGCCAAGTCAGCTGAACTGTGTTAAAATTTATGGCAGCCTATATATGAATATGGATTTTGATATTTTCTTTGCTATTTGGGATAGGACTGTGTGTCTCCAACCCTCTCCGACACCTGTAACCGAGGTCTTGTGTACTAGGATACTCTTATATCCTTCCATTTTGAGGAACAAATGAGGACCAAGAAGTTATATAAATGATCCTCTCCACCACAATTTATAAATGCTTGAGGTCCATAATGGTGAACAATGGATTCCACAAACGTTGGGCAAAGAGATTTTGGGGGAGTTTGATTAACCACATAAAATGTTGAAATGTTTAATTATTTAGATGATCTTCAGTAGATTAAAGATGAATTGTAAGAATGAAAGACTATTTAAGATACCAAGTTCTACAGAAGCACGGAAATTTTATGTGTATCCATTCCTTTCAATATGGTAAAGCACTTAAGAAAGCAGTAGTTCCCCTATTTATTCTACTATCTCACCAAATCAAGGTTCTTTTCTAGGCTGACCATCTCAAATCCAAATATGCTCCAATATTTCCCATTTATAGAAAAAGAAAAAAACCGTTCACATTATCGGCTCATTCTTCATGGAATCATATAGATCAACTTAGCGCCGACGGAACACACAAGCGAAGCTAAGTTTCTTTTACACTGAGAAACTTTGTTAAAATCCACTGATGGGAGTGGGAAATACCGGCTGTGTCAAGCCTGCGTGACCCTGAGAAGGGCATGCGTCCCTCATCCAATGGCTGCAAGCAGCAGCTTCAGGTGATTGGGCACCCGAAGCAAACTTGACAATCAATTAAAACTCCGAAGAATGAGAAGCAAAGCAAACCATTCTTGTAACAGAGTAGCATTGCCTTACTCTTTCTAAAGTAGCTGCATCAGTATACGAATCTGTTGCCTACATTTTTTGTACTATATCTTCACAAGATGAATTTACATAGCCTGTAATATTGACAATACATGGAAAAAAATCTGTTAAAATAAATTAATAAATCAAACATCAATAAACTAATAAATCAAAGCCACAAGATATCCACATCAAGATATGAAAATTTTGAATGTACACTAATGCCATATATCACTTAAATGGAAGAATTATGCATGAAAAAAGTATCTATTATAAAGCTCACAGATGAGTCATCAGCCAAACTGTCAGATATGTACTATACACTCTTGGCTCCCGGACAGGATAATCTTCTAGTCAATATGGCTTGGTCATACATAGTACATATTAAATCTTAGTTCCTAAATCATAACCGAAGCAAGTTTAATTGCCAAAATTTAAATTATATTTTCCTGACATTCGAAGTTCTCAAGTACTGAATGTATTCTCTATAACTTAGAAATCAAAGAATATGAGA
Source organism: Nepenthes alata (assembly GCA_028571085.2). Classification (NCBI taxonomy): domain Eukaryota; kingdom Viridiplantae; phylum Streptophyta; class Magnoliopsida; order Caryophyllales; family Nepenthaceae; genus Nepenthes; species Nepenthes alata. Next base: position 4,675 of record JAOVVI020018429.1, read on the forward strand.
GTATAAACATTTAAAATCATCTGAGTTAAACCGAAGATAGAACTCTTAGATATCACCATTCCAGCAATCTTATACATTGAGTTCAATCTAAGGGTTCAAGATCTAAGCCTAAATCTACTTTGATTCAGAATTTAAGGTCTAAGTTCACAGTAGTCAAATCAAGAATCAGTTTACACTTAACAATACTAGGTTTCCTAGCGCATATAACAAAAGTCAGTTCAGGAGAGTCACAGCCCAACCATATTATTCTTCAGACTGTACATATCAGGGTTAAATAAGTACTCCAAGAGCATCCAGTATCCACTAAGCTGAATTTTATAAGAGTTACTTTGTTATTTCTTAGAAAGGGAAAAATACTAGTGTGTAGGATACATAACTTAACCTTATCCTTATTAGCTAAATAAGAGCCGGGGAATGAAAGTGGGGAAAAGGCTTAGTTCAGTTTAGCTTGGCTTTCTAAAGAAAAACACAAAAAATTGTGAATGCTTTCGTTTTTTACCTCTAACACAATGCAAACCACAAAACAGAAAGAACAAAAAAAAAACATGAAGGCCACCATCTCAAAAAATGCAAAAGCCGCAGAAGAGCCAGAAAAGCATGCCAGAAACTGAAGGCAAAATAAATTCGACAAACTCTTCCATTTAAGATGAGACTAATAGACACTCAACGTAGTTTATTTGGAAATTATTGAATTTTATGGTAATGTTAAGAATTTACTTTCATTATTACTTGTAAACGAGATGGTCCAACCCTTGTTTTGGAATTTCAACTCTGAACTTCACACACCCTTTATAAATTATGGCATTTGCTTAATATAGAAAATCATCCACAAATGCCGATAAGTCTAACAATTCAAAAGCAGATTGCCTGCAGTCGCATTTTTTCTGCTTGCACAGAGGACACAGCTAACTCTGCTCACCTAACTCTATTCGGGGGTCCTCCTTCAAGTGCAAGCTAACAATTGCCATCCCAAGTCCAATCTTCACTATGCAGAAGCTTTCTCAAATCATAACAAGTTAGAATTTTTTTTCATTGATTATTGAGGAAAATTCTTTGACGACTCTAAACCAAGTTCTATGTCAATCCCTGAAAATGATTCCATCTCCTGCTCCAACCATGATAAATTGCTTTTAGCGACTCAAAAGAAACATGGGAAATTCGTTTTCAGTGGTTTGTCACCCCATCAAGAATTATGCCATAATAACTATACAGTTCTTAGAAACATCAGTGGAATTATCTTTTCACACTTGAGATGTCATCCTTTCACACAAAAAAGGAGGAAATAAAGGATTGCAGAAAGGAACGATCTGCATTGTGCAACATTACATTGCAGCTCTACAATCTTTGCCAGCAGAGAGTTTGGCCCTTTGGTAAAGGACACGAGGGAACGGATTCAAGGGGGAGTTGAAATCGCTTACTTACTAGTGAGTTCAACAGTTAGCCCAATTAGCTATTAATCAAGTTTGTCGACTATTAAAGAAAAAGCCAGATGTGATTTCGATAGGAACGATATGATAAGCTTGTTATGGTTTCACGACCACTTTCCTACCCATGCTGTGCTTTTATCTTTTAGATTGGCAACTTAAGGCGGTCTTTTCTCTATTGCCACACAGACTCTCCTCCAAGAAATCCAATTAAATGTTAAAATCCACGAAGCACCCCACAGAAGTTTCTCTGAATTTTATCAATGGTCCTCAATGATACTAGAAACATTGAACAAAGCCATAATATCAACAGATGAAAATTCTCATATCTACCTCGATGATATAGCACTCTTGATAACTCTTATCTCACCCATTGTAAGCTCAATAAAGCTTTCATAAGCAACATCATTTAATTAACCAGTGAGGTGGCAAGTTCAATGAGTCCACCATAGAAAGGGAAAAATTTTTCAATGCATAGCTTTAAACTATGATTGGCAGCATAACACAGGCTCCAAAGAAGACAAATTTGACAGCAGACACTCAGCTCATGGGCATCTCACACAAGGCTGGTGATTGGAGTGTGATCTGGTGATGACAAAACGTAATGGGAAAAAACACATCCAGAGTTTTAAAAGAGCAAATTTTATTGCTACCATCTTTATACGTTACGAAAATATCCAATGAGGAAGTATAGTCACAGGTAAATGGAGATTTTTGTCATTAATAAAGCAATCCAATGTCTCTTATGAGATATTCTTTCATTATAACGCACTGGATGTTTTCTGACCTAAAATGTGCAAAAAACTATTCAAGAATAAGAAAGGGACATAACTGGAGGTATTTGGCAATAACAAATGGAAAAGGAATAAAATTGCTCATTATTTTACCATTACACTGTAATGAAAAGAAAATAAGATAGTGTATAAAATTCAGTGTTAGCAAAACAAGTCAATAGTTTACATACATTTTCTGTGAATGGTTACAAAACAAAGCTAACTAAAGAATCACCAACAATTCTAACTTCTGGTCACATTAAAATTCATTCTACTAATGCTAACTATCAGATTCAATGTATATGCTCATGCAATCAACTACATAATCTGCTAAATATAGAAGAATATCATACTCTCATTCTGTAATTACCTGTAACTTTTTCTTGCCAGAAAATATTGCAAGAAACAGCTGGTCATTGCTGAAGTTCAACATCATTAACCAATTTATCCTGACAAATGAATATCTTCCAACAAATGAATATCTTCCACCATTTACTATGCATTACTTTTTCCCTTAGAGATGCCTATGGAAAGTAGAGTTCAATTCCCACTAACATTCAGAGTGTGAAACCCTGGTGATGGATTACTGCCAAAGCTTGCTGAATATAAATACAAGGTACTGGATGTCTCTAGATCCTACAAAGTGAGTATAGAATAGAAAGTGCTTTTTTCTCTTTCTTTGTTTTTTCTGTAAAAAAATGGCAGGTTTATAGCTAGCACTAGATGCTATTACAAGTTCAAACTTCGAATAACATTGAGTTTTGTTGCTTCATTTTACAGGTGAAAGGATTTTTCAAAATGGAGGATATCAACAAGACAACCACAATGGGACAATTGGGTAACAAAAAAGAAAATTATGACAGAAGAGCTTCTTTGAATGATTTTCAAGATCCCAAGGTGCACACAAAGTCATCAATCTCCTCATTAGCTCCCTCTTTTAATGCATGCAACAACCCCTATTTTGCAAACAACAGTGCATGCATAAGCATGTTCACAACATACTTTGAGCCATCCAATGATGAAAGTATGCCATTGTCAAGAAATGGCAAGAATCCCATCATTATCTCACCCTGTCTACACAGTGAAGCACTAGGATTTGTCAATGGAGTCAGCTCTGGTGATTGTGATGGTGGTGATGCCAGCCATATGTTGCCCCAAAATATATTTCAAACCGAAGTTGGTGGATGCCAAAAATCTACACCAAATATGAACCAGAAAATGCAAGAGATGTAAGAAAATAAGCATTAGCGAGATCTTTGCAAGTTTTATTACAATGTTGGTCTTTCCTAAGTATGAAAACTACTAACTTTTGGCATTTCTTTGCATGTTATATGTGGCACTTCGTGTTGGGCAGATGACGGGTTCAAATCACGAATGCCTCTTTGCTATCCAGTGGTGATGTTGCCATCTTCTAACCTTCCTTAGACCCCAGAATCTAGAACCCTCATGCATTTGTCTCCTATTTTCATATGATTGTATACCTGACTTTAATCATTTTCAGGCTAAATTAGCAGCTCTTTCTCCACAAGTACAAGCACAAGAGCACGAGTATCTACTTCTGAAAAGAGAAAATGATTTGTTGAATCAAAGACTGGCTGCTGCCCAGGATTATGAAAAAATCAAGGAGGGTAATATCATGCATCCCTTTTATGTCCTGTTAATTGCAAGGAGTCATTACAAATGGAAGTACCATTGAAGAAAGAGTATTTTTGCTAATACAGATGGTATTTCATTTTTCGGCAGCCATAATAGAGCAAAAGAAAGCAGAAGTGAAGAGACTAACTCAGAACTACACCATGGCACAACAACTACTAGAGCTTGAAGAAATCATGTTGATCGCAGATCCTTGAACCAAACAAATGGAAAGCTCAAAGACTTCGTTTAGATCAATATTAGAAAACTGACAACAGAGAAAATTCATGACATCTCATTCCTCAGATCATTTAAATCAAATCGCCACAGTAATCTAGTGTGACCTCATCAATGTGTTGATCTCTCTGACTCTATATGCGGTGTCATGAAAAGTAGGAAGTCCTATTGAGTGTGGCACTCATAGAAAGTCACAGCATTCCTAAACTTTTTCCGCTTCCAAATAGCAATGAGGTTATTATTCCAATCATTTCTAAACAATTGAAATACTCATTCGCGTTGCATCAATATTCTTATAAAATGACTATAAGTCTCAATAGGGATAGACTGAGTTTCTGGTATTGCATGTGAAAATTTGTGAACATCATAGTATAGACTTCCTAACTTGTGACTTAACTTCGCATGCTTGTGACTCAACTTGGCATGACAGAGACCTAACTTGTAGCATCAGCTAATGGCAATACCTTCTCTCTAGTAAACTAATGTTTTAGTCCTAAAATTTACAATGTGCGTTGATTTGAGTCCAGAGACTCCGCTAATTGGTTTAATTTATGTGATGCTTGAATTTGTGTTTTATCAAATGATAAATCGTACAAACATCATACAGTCAACGGTTGAGAAATATGATCTCAAACTTCTTATCTCATAACAGCCCAGCTGATGAGCTTAAAATGGAAAGCCAGAGTTTGTGCTACACGAAGCAGAGAATTCAAATATTAGATCAAATGTGCAATAAAAGAAGTATTAGATCAAATCCCAAATAGTATCAATCATTCGTGAAATTCAGCATCTCGTCCCAGTATTTTCAAAAAAAAGGCAAACTCACCAACACCGACACACATGCAAAAAAAATCGCATGCACGTAGCCGTAGGGCTCTTAAAAACAAAAGCTTAAAGTTTGACGTGAAGGCTTAAGAATCATTGAGAAGAGCAGATGCACTTTAGGCTTGAGGGAAATAAGCATAATACATGCCGGAAAGATATTTCTACGAATAGAGGTTTCAAGGAAGCAAACTCCTCATGGGACTTACGGGAATCGAACTCTGTACAATTTCGCCAGAGAGACTAGAGTATCAATGCTGAGGAACATCTTGACCTAAAACTTACGCGTTAATGGAAGGCTCTTAATCTAACATATCAATTTGTAGATTATCCCAAAAAATGGAAACAACTAATCCAAATTCAAGTGCAATGCATTAGAAGCAATTCGATATTATGATGTAACTTCAGCCCCCGGCACCTCGCCCCCTATAAGTGTTCGACTTATAGCCTGAAACCCGAAATTCATTTTGAAACCCTAATTTAAAAAGTAGTATCCATTTAGAGAATGAATAATTCTGTCTTCGTACCTTCGTGGGTGATAACGTGTACATGGCTTGCCGTTAGAGAACCGGAGATTCCATCATCCCTGAGCAAGATGGAGCTCCTCTATCACGTAGGAAGATGGAGCATTCTCAACATACGGTCAACTCGTATATCGACGGCCAATCCAAATGTTGATCGGATGTACTATAGCAACAGGCCCAAAAATATTTTTTATGGGCCTAGCCCACTTAAACCCACGATCTATAAAACGGCTAGCAACGTCTCTTCCAATATCTTTCACGATCTGAATCGA
>JAOVVI020018430.1:0-10358 GCA_028571085.2 Nepenthes alata
AAATTAAATATTTTGAACTAAATGACCATTTAATTATTATAATATAATATAATATAATATCCTTAGCTTTTAATAGTTAAACTAAAACATCTAGATGCGGCAGTGGGAATCAATTTTTATGAAATATCAAAAGCACAAATAAAAAATCTTAAAATTCTGTCCGCTCTATAAATATAATATTATATATTTTAAACGTATAAATATATAAAACTCCAATTGATATAATCTAATCTGCCCTTATTTTTGCTCTTTTTATTTTCTGATACAATTAATTTTATTATTTCTATTCTGCATGCAATATGTTTCGTAAATTCAGTAGATGCTAGCAAAAACGATCACCTACAAGAGTATATAAAAACTTGTAAAATGCACGAATGAAAACCCAGTATGTTTTGTTTTGTTTTGTTTAATCGATATTACCATGGAATTATTACAATTAAAAGAAGAAATTTGCCTCTCGATTTCGCCAATTCCACGTCCACCATACCTCTAATCGGCCTGTAAAACTAAAATTTAAGACTTCCTTCGTAATTCTTCGGAAACCATTATTTCCTTGCAATAATAATTCTTACTCCACGGCCTTGAATTTCGTGTGCCTCTCTCCCACGTTGCTTTTCGTCTGAGCTTTGTGCCTACTTTTGACCTCGTTCCATGCATCGCTCCGTCCGTTCTCCACCGCTGGCTTCGTGTGGTCGTTGTCTTTCAATATCGTACCCGAGCTTTCTTAATCAATATTAAAATTACCAACACCGACACTTTATAAGAATGATTTTTCCCTTTTTCTAACTTTAGACTATCACGATTTTCCCATTTCAATATATCACCAAAACAAAAACAAATTACAATCATAAAATTATGCTATTATTACATAAAAATTATGTGTCTTCAGCACGAGAAAAATGCCCGATTAATTAATGTGTCACCCATCTGCAATTCAATTTATATACTTAGGGTATTTTTTAAATTTTTAATACCTAATGAGTTATGTGTATAAAGAATAATATTATAGATGGGTTAAATAAATAAAATTATTTTTTAGTACGAATATGTGTAAAAAAATATGGAGGTAGAAGGCTCACTAATAATGCGTATGGGCCGCATGGGTGAAGGCCTTTCTGAAACGGGACAGAGCTAAATACTTTTGGGCCACCTCTCTGGGCGAAGCACATCAGTCCACGGCCCGCTAACACACTTGATATGGCTGACCAGGAAATCTTGTGTTTATGTAAGTGACACACTTTAAAAAAATATTCTTAATAATACGACTGTATATTTATATATATACCATTATAAGAAAATAGATTGGCCAAGAAAATTTATGGGAACGGAATATGTTACATTATATTTTTGAAAAAGAGTACAGCCTAAGTAACTACCTTGAATTCGGAGTGCTTGCCTCTCTAAGAGATGAATTAATTTAATTTCTTTTAATTATAACTCTTCTATTAATATTATATGGCTGATATCTTTTATTTTTTAAAAAATTAACTGATTTTTTTAAAAAAATAATATAACTATTTAATTTGTATGAAATAGTTATTATTAAGTGAAGTAAATTTGTTAATGTTTTGAACGTGGCCTCCCCAACTGTGAGCGCCGTGAAATGCCCATCCAATTACCAGCAGCCATGTCAGGGCTATCCTGATTATGCGAATGAACGAGTGGCTGTTTACCTCCCAATCCCATTTCAGTTGATGAAATGATCGGGGTTTCCCTGTTCCAATTTTTCTGAAACTAAAATTTGCAACTAAAATTGTATTATCAGAAGTATGCTAATCAAAACCAATTTTTTTTTTTTTAGTTTGTATGAAATTTTGTAACTAAGATATATAAATATTATAAATAATTAAAAAATTAAGCTCGACCTTTTTGTTAAAAATTTTAATGTATCATTCAAACTCCACCTGAGCCTCAATTATCCGAAATAGTATTTCTTAAGTTGTAGCCCTCTGGCGAGCTCTCCAAGCACTGCGAAGGCAAAATCCTTAGGAGGTTCAGAAGCCATGGCCGCAGCCCCATCAAACTCTCTCTCCCTCCCTTCCTCATCCGCCCTCATTGACAAGAGGGCACCTCGCCACCCTTCCGCTGCACCGCCACAATGTGTCACTCTCCAGACTCTCCCGCCGCGGCCGGTGCAGTCCCGAACTCGCCCATCAAAGACCACCGTCTATTGTAGGCACCCCAAAATAGGCCTTTTCATGATTACTAAGCGCTTGTAATTACCGTATTTGCATGCGTAGACTGAAATAGTTTCGTGCTTACAGGTCGAAGGGTAGTTCGGAATGTCGCTGCCATGGCGACGGGAGAAGCGCCTGCGGCGGTCACAGGAGAGGCACCTAGGGAAGTTGAAACTACTGAAACGCCAGAGATATTGAAAACTGTTCAAGAAGCTGTGAGAACATTTTACCTTTTTCTCGAAATGTTGTTCAAATCACAGAAATTGTTAGGACTGCAAAAATGGTCAAACCGATGGCAACAGCTTGGTGACTCGGCTAGACAAAAGCTTATCTAAACTTAATTGTTTGAAAGTAATAAAGTAATGTCCGAGCCTACAAACGGACAAGGTTTTGAACAACTTGGTTAGACTCATTAAAAAGGTTTATTTATGAGCCCATGAATAAATTTAATAAATAAATAATAATAGAGCTCGTCTATAAACTTATATGTAACATAATTTTAATGTTTTTTAATATACTCTTTTACTTAGTTTGAGTTTAGCCCATTTATAAATTTGGTATGATAAACAAGTTTAGAATAGCCAGCTTTAACAACTTGCTCATTTATGTACTAATAAACTAAGCTTGAATTTGAGTTAGAACTCAGTTTTCTAATTCATAAACAACACCAAGTTCAAGACAAGCTTAGGCCTATCCCGGCTCAAACTTATTTGCAGCCCTACGGGCAATATCTCTAGCAATGTTAGGGAAAAACATCGTATATACCTGATATTCTTTAAACCCTTCGATATACAAGTGTTATACACTGGGCTATCCTTATAAATTTTTGCCTCTAAAATAACTATGGAAATTGTACAGTTTCTGGTTTTAGGTTAATTGTTCTAGCCTGTGATTGTTGTTTAGTGGGATAAAGTTGAAGACAAGTATGCCATAACTACTCTAGTTGCAGCTGGGGTTATTGCACTCTGGGTCTCCACTGGTATGATCTCAGTAAGTATACCATGCCTTCACTTATTCAAAAAATCATATAATGTATTCATATATTGGAACTGCTATGCCAAAATTATATGATATATTAGAAGTGTTACAATACTGTATGACAGTAATTAATCATAATGATAAGGAGCCTCGGATCGTATTATTTCTCATCCATTAGCTGGATGATAGAATATGATAAATTATGTTAGGAATAGATTACGTATTTAAATCATGAGAAAATATGAAATAAACGATAACAAGCACACAATAATCAATTACAAGTAATAAAAGCACAATTTTTATATGGAAAATTCCCTATTAAACGAGGGAGAAAAACCACGGGACACGGAGTTTGAAATTTTTCACTAGCGACAGTTTATTGGTTACATAAACCACAAATCTCAAGGGTCACAACCTCTTGTTTCAAACAGCCCGTACAAGAAAAATTAAAGTGAAAGAGTAGAGATAAAACCCGGTAGATGTTCTTCACAGCGGTAAGAATTTTGTACGTGTGATTGGCGGAGACTAGAACTTGATTCAAAACCCAACCAGAGGCTCAAATTTTCATATTCTCATTCTTCTATCTATTTCTCTTCTTTTCTCTCTCTTAAACGACATTCAAAATTGATCTGCAAACCCTAAAACGCAAGGTGCGCGTTTCATAAAAACTGGCCCGCGCTCGAGTGCCATTCGGGTACTGCTCGAGCGCCCGATTCTGGAATTTGCGCTCGAGTGCAATTCAAGCGAGAATCGAGCGGTCAGCTACTAGAAAACGCGCCTCGTGCGCTCATCAGGCCCAACTCGAGTCTTCATCATGCGGTGAGAATATTCACCTCCATCTGCCACGACAAGTTGGTATGAGTTCACACGGAAGTGACCCATAGCCCAACAAAACTTCTCCTCACGACCGTGTGTATTCATATATTGGAACTGCTATGCCAAAAATATATGATATATTACAAAGTGTTACGATACTATATGACAGTAATTAATCATAAAGATAAGGAGCCTCATATTGTATTTTTTCTCATCCATTAGCTGGATGATAGAATATGATAAATTATAATGAAACAATCATCCATTGTAACAGGCTATCGATAGGCTGCCATTGATTCCGGGATTCCTTGAGCTTGTAGGCATTGGCTACACTGGGGTATGTCAATACGAATCAATAATGCTTTAGTTTCTGCAGTTTAGGAGCTTGCTTGATACATTGACAATGTTCTGTCTTACAAATGCTACATAATAAATCCTTTCTTCTCTGCTTTCTCGCAGTGGTTTGCATACCAGAATCTCATATTAAAACCCGCCAGGTAAAGTGAAAACCCGGGCCTAAATTACTGCGGACTCAATTTGAGTGTTCTTAGGTTGCAAATATCTTGAAATAAAAAAAGAAGTATTGGGATTGATTTGTAGCTTTGCGTTTGCTACGCAGGGAAGATTTGCTTAGGAAAATCAAGGAAACATACAGTGAAATTTTAGGGAGTAGTTAAAGGAGATCATCAAGATCTGCTTCTTGAATCAGGCATGGCCTCGGTTTGCTGGGCAGATTTTCCTGCAACTTTCTACATTTGAAAATGAAAAAGAGAAAAAAGAAATTGATTCTTCGCATTTTCCTCTTAACTCGAGCATATCCTTTGGAATGTACTTTGCATATCCATATTATTATTCAACCAATGTGGAACAATCCAATATTAGAATATAGCCCATGGGTAAAGAGATGGCCATGTCACTTATTGGGGGCTTTGATAGGGATTCCAATAGATGGCCTAATTTTTGAGTTTTAAGGTCCGGTGTATTCGCATTTAGGGTATTATCTGCTTTGATGATGTATCGTTTGTTAGCCCCATTTTACATATTTTTGTTCTTACAAAGATTTTTCAAAAAACGAGAAGTAAGTCTCATTACTAAAAAATAAGAAGCTATTTATTAATTTAATTAATATGAGACAATCTATTTTCTAATAGTAAGTTACTTTGACAAAGGATGGTTCAAAGTATAATATTTCTTTATACAACAAGTCTGAGAATGTAAGATGCACACATTTTATACATTTATTGTATGAATGGGAAGATTATTTTTGTGATTGTAAATCTTGTATAATTGGTTTAGTTAAATACAATGGCATATAACTATTTAAATTATATGATCTAAAATATGGATATGAGTTATTTTATATTATACACAGTTATCTGAGGAGATGACAGAAAGGGTGAGGGCAAATAGAGAGATTCGGAAGGCTTTATATCGTGATCTTAGGATGGTTGGATAAAAAAATCAATTGCTCTTACTTTATATTACTTAAAAAATTAAAAAAAACATAATAATGATAATATTGTTAAATGCTTTTTTTTTTTAATATGAGTATTTTGATACTTTAATATTTTAATTTAAAAAAAAAACTTATTTCATAATTTTTTAACTATATAAGATGAAGTTGGATTTTAATGATTGCACGACTTAGAGCCACGGGATAGAGCACCTAAATCTAAGATAAAGAGGGTCGAAGAAATATTGAAGTAAAGACTAAGAAAGTAAGACTTTTCTAAGGATAAAAGGACCAAAGGACACTCCATCTTCATCAGTTAAGCTATCAGAGCTCCTTTGCTGCTTCGCTCCACCTCACTCCTGTGTAGTCGAGGAGAGTTAAGACAAGTTTGAACATGTTTAAGTTTGGCCCTACTCTGTTTAATATTGTAAACAATTGAGCTTATCTTTTACCTCAAACTTGACTTGGTAAAATTTAATAGGCTTTACGGCTCTTGTCTTTATTTGTTTTGGCATAAGCAAGCCAAATTGAGCCATATTTATTTGACAAACCAAATTTAGAACTAAGTCAAACTCAAGTATTGGACAAATCTACTAGCAACATTTTGAACAACTTTATATATAAGCTCCTATGTAAGTATATTATTGACCCTTAAATACATTTCACACGAGCCAATAAATTAATTTGTTCATAGATCTCATAAACGAGTCTAAATGAGCAATTCATGAGTATAAGCGAATCAAATCCGATCAATACTCAAATTAAACTTGTTTATTTGATAAATTCTAAAATTAGATTCGAATATGACTTATTTTTTCAGACAGTTCATAAGCTTGAGCAAGCTTTTATTAAGCCAAGTTTCTAAACTATTCATTAATAGCTTGACCTAAAGTTCTCATACAAAAGAAATAATCTAACTAGTGATTATTATTTTTGTGAGGAGGTCAGTTTATTTGGGACAATCCTCAATACTTAACTAATATAAAATAGTCCATATTTGAATAAAGTTCCAGTGAATAGTTGATTATGTCACTTATTAGAGGTGCAAATATGAATTTTTATAGATGTCATCATTATTGAGTTTTGAGGCCAGATTGTATCCATTTAAGGTATTGTATGCTTTGAAAAAGATGTATGGGATATATTAGTTGTTAACTTCATTCCGCACGATTTTGTTCTTGAAAGAAATGCCAAAAGGAGAAGAAAATATCCATATTTAAAAAAGAATGTTACCTATTTATTCAACCAATGTGATATAATCTACACCAGAATAATAAGTTACTGGAATAAAAGATCGGCCAAAAGTACAATTCTCTTATACAATGAGTTTAGAAAATGAAAAGATACACATATTTTATACATTCATTGTATCATAGAAAAACCTTTTTATTATTAGTTTGGTAGAACAATTGGTTTTGGTTAAACTCAAGGCATATAACTATCTAGCTGATAGGATCTAAAGTATGGATAGGAGTTGTTTTAAGTTGTGCACATATTTAGTTATTTGAGGAGAAGATAGAAAGGGTGAGGGCAGATAGAAGGGTTTGGGGGCTCTGTCTTATGGTGTAACATTCATAAGTTTTTCGGTTATATTTTTGGGGTATCGGTTTAAAATTTATAGTTTAGACCTAATTCTATTAAATAATTATGAGTATTTAGATCTAACATATTTGAACCTTCATGTTTAATTTAGTTAATGGTTAATTAAGCTTAATTGGGATTTAGTCTAAATTTATGCCTATTATTTGAATTAAGTGGAAAAATGGGCTTTCGGTGCATGGGCCTTGCATTTTAGTGTGTTATGTAAATTCCCGTTATACCAAATTCTTGTGTGGATTCAATTAAGTGCTTGCCTTCACATAATTGATGGATTTATGCATCGGATTTTGGTAATTGTAAAGTCTTCAATGCATCGGATTTTGAATGCTTTCTCGAGGTTGGTGTATAATATTTATTTAGAGAGTGTATTTTATTCTTGTATTTTCACTTGGGATTTAAAATCTGTAAATAATAGCTATTATGATACGGTCGCAGATGGCAATAACAATACTCAGCTTCAAGGAGGGGGAGATTTGACAGAGAGGAAGAATAAGGCAGGGAAGGGAAGAGGAAACAGAGAGGGAAAGAGGAGACGAGAGAAGGACAGAGTAAAAGGGAAGAACTGAAATATTGTATTCTGCTTTTACAGTACTAACAATCAGCATAAGTAAGCAAAATAGAAAGCTCAGTAACAAACAGAAAATAAGTAAAACTGTCCACGTGCATCAGTAAAGCATGGGAATATCAGTAAACGAGAAAAATAGAACAGAACACCAATTTGTGACACAACAGAATATCAATAAACAGGCAGTAGCTATCTGACTTGATATAACAGTAACTCCAAATCAGATCCGTATATAATCCCGTAATTTCAGAGGTATCTGGGTAGTTCGAGTACTTTTTCTTGTAATTGGTGGCTCCGTAGATATTATAACGTCCCGATTAATCAAACCGGTAACACATTATTTGTTATTTTGCATCATCATTTGAACCAAAGAACACCAGATAGAGAGAATCATGAAGTACATTTGCATAGAAGAGGACGAAGCAAACTTATACGTAAATTTTGACCTTTCTTGTGAGTGAATATGTAATCCTTGTCATTTGAAATCTTATGTAGGTAAATGTTATTTAAATCCTTTATATAAAATTATCATTTTCTTCGTTTTCATTGAATCGGCTATGATGGAAGAAAACAGAGCATCACTCCACATATATTGAAAACGGATTCTGTAGGATCTTAGATTCAATTAATCATGTATAAAATTTCTGAGTCGTGCTGGAAAAAGTTGTTTTGCATGTTTGCTCATTGAAGGTTGGAGTTTCATAGATAATCACTGTGAGAGTTCAAAATCGGGGAAAAAAAACAGAGCATCTTGATCCTTAAACAGTGAAGAAAATCAGTCTTAAGCTACTTTAGTATGGATTGTTCATACGCTATGTCGATAAGAATATATCCACAGATTCACCATTCCGAATATTTCACTAGCCAAGTTTGAGATTTCATTGTCCAAATAAGAATTTAATGACCCAAATATGCAGTGTTTGAGTGGCAATTGAGAGACGTTGCACTTCGAAATCAAGCATGAGGAACTGTTCAGCAAGGAGCTGGACATGGAGCATGTCGCTGGAGTTCTTCCCCTGGCGGACGTTGCGTCGCAGCTGATGTTCGAGTGTCTTACCCGCGAGCATCCTGCCACCTGTGGTGGAGCAGAGTCCGATGGAGCCTCCCTTCTAGCTAGCGAAGCATGGCCGTGCTCTTTCGTTGAATTTTAGCTTAAGGCTATTAAAATCCATGATAAGATATACCCTAAGAGAAATAATATTTATATACCTAATTACATATTCATATATATTAAAATTTATCTAGAGAAAGTCAAAAGAGAGAAAAAATTAAAACAAAACAAAAATCACATTTACTTTTAATAATTTTGATATAAGTAGATATATAAATAATATTATTTATACAGTAAATTATAAATTTAAGAACCTTTTAATAGCGTACGTTTATAACGAGTTAGATGAATATATAAGTATTGATTATACCTGTTAATATTCTAATTATAAGTCTATGAATGTCATAAGGATGTGGCATTATAAATACTGTGATGTTAGAAGATATAATCACGGGTTACTGTAAGTTATTGGAAGAAATATCGTTAGTCTTGCTAGGGTTGACTGGTTAGATATATTGAATGATCTCAAAATAAATGCTACAAATATATAAAAATATGGTTTAATTTTATACAATAAATTTGGATCATATATATAGATAATTGTGTCATACATTTAAAATTTATAAGCTAATTTGCAAAGTATGTAATCTGATTTTATGAAATCTAAAAAAATAGAAATAAAAGAATTGGATTTTGAAATATTTTTTAAAATAAACTAACATGAAAATAAAATAAAAATCAAAAACTTAAAATAAAGCCATAATTAAAACATATAAGAAATCAAATATATATATATATATCTTCAGTGCACAAATGAAAAGAGTACATTAAAATAAAATAGATTCGCAAGAAGCAAAAACTGAATACCAAAAAATAGTGCATGACATATAAAAATAAATTACAGGAAATAATAATTAAATGTAAGAAAAATGATTTTTTCAAATAGATGACCAAATCAAACGATGAATAATAATTTGTAAATTTAAAAATAATGAGTATAATAATAATAACTTAATAAATTTTGTTGCATCCCCGGTTTTTGATTGTTGTACGGATTAGGGAACCTTTCAATCTTTCGTTGCGGGTTGATCTGGATCGGGTCCGGTCTCCATCGCTGATGACTAAGAACCTGCACAACACGAACCACAAACAAGAGGTCAGATGTCAACGGGGGGTTATCCCCCGTTGACACTCCGACGCTCAAGTCAGAAATCTTCCGCAATAAACGGAGAAATACACGTTTAAAGGTAAACATGGTGAGAATGCAAAGATGCATTGATGAGGGGAGTGTGAGAGGGATGTATTTGGAGGCTTGAGCTCCGTGAATGCGCCCGGCAGAGGGGCGGCTTACCTGTACACCCGCGAAGGGAAACATGGAGTGCGCCCGACAAATGGGCGGCTTATTGGTGTTGCCGCAGAGGGTGGCTTGGAGATGCACCCGCAGAGGGGCGGCATAGAGGTGCGTCTGCGGAGGGCGGCTTATCGGTGCGCCCGGCAGAGGGGCGGCTTATAAGTGCGCCCGCGGAGGGTGGCTTGGAATGCGCCCAGAAGAGGGGCGACTTGGAGTGCGCCGACGGAGTGCGGTTTCGAGTGCGTCCAGCAGAAGGGCGACTGATAGGTGCGTCCACGGAGGGCGGCTTACAGGTGCGTCCGCGGAGGGCGGCTTACAGGTGCCCCCGCGGAGGGAGGCTTGGAAGTGCGCCCGCAGAGGGCGGCTTG
>JAOVVI020018431.1:0-7500 GCA_028571085.2 Nepenthes alata
GGAAAAGAATTGCAATAGCTAAATGGTGGTGTGCAATATCGGTCAGCCATAGACCCCCAGTTACTGGATCTAATCCTCCACGAAAAGTAAGAAATTCCGCATATTTTGACCAATTCAAGGTGAAAAATGGGGTTGCTCCTTCGGTAAAACTGGGATAAAGTTGAGCCAAAAGATCCCGATTCAAGATAAATTCATGGGGAAGTGGTATCTCTTTAGGATCTACTCCAGCATTTAGAAATTGGTTAATCGGTAAAGATACATGGACTTGATGCCCCGCCCAAGAAAGAGACCCAAGTCCTAGTAGTCCTGCTAAATGGTGATTCAACATAGATTCTACATCTTGGAACCAAGCCAATTTTGGAGCAGCTTTGTGATAATGGAACCAACCAGCAAAAAGCATTAAGGCTGCAAAGACCAATGCACCAATTGCAGTACAATACAGTTGTAATTCACTAGTTATTCCAGACGCTCTCCAAATCTGAAAAAAACCAGAGGTTATTTGTATTCCTCGGAAACCCCCGCCCACATCACCATTCAAGATTTCTTGGCCGACTATTGGCCAAACCACTTGGGCGCTAGGTCCAATATGAATAGGATCACTTAGCCATGCTTCATAATTGGAAAAACGAGCACCGTGGAAATACATCCCACTCAGCCAAAGAAAAATGATGGAAAGTTGGCCAAAATGAGCACTAAATACTTTTCGAGAAATATCCTCCAAATCACTGGTATGGCTATCGAAATCGTGAGCATCGGCATGTAGGTTCCAGATCCAAGTGGTAGTATCAGGTCCTTTAGCTATTGTTCTTGAGAAATGCCCGGGTCTAGCCCATTCCTCGAAAGAAGTTTTGATAGGATCCCTATCTACCAAAATTTTGACTTCTGGTTCCGGCGAACGAATAATCATTGAGTCCTCCTCTTTCCGGACAACACATACAAAGAGACCCGCCAACAGTCAAGTAATTAATGAATCTATGAGAAATGTTTCGAATTCGTTTCTTTCTCTTCTATCTAGTTTCTTTAGTTATTCACTAGAGCAATTATGATTTGGAAGTCGATCCAGGGCAAGTGTTCGGATCTATTATGACATAGCTATGGGGCGCTCAACGGACCTTTTTGGACTTTGAATTGATGCAAAAACCGTTTTTTTGTGCAATCTAATGTATGGCTATCTTAATTCAAAGTTCCTAGATAGGGCTCCTTTTTGTTTTACTTTTACACTTTTACATAGAACATATTACTATTACTCTCACTTTTTACTCTATTCCAAATCTCTGGTCCAAATCGGGTGAGAAGTCATTATATTAGTTATTACTACGGGATGTCCCAGTATCTTATCTATATTTAAGCATTCAAAGGGTATCTTTTATTCGTTTTAATAAATTAAGATTTAATAACAGAAAAGAAAAATAGAAACTATAGAAAATAGATATTCTCTACTGTCTGTATCCCTGTTGTTTATCCTATGACATACCAGACGAAAAGAGCAATTTTAGAAGGAGTATAATGAAATTCATGAAATTCTTTGATTGGTTTTTCCCAGAGAAATAGTTCGTTTTATTTTACTGATGGGGACAACAACCAATTAATCCTAAACAATTAATCCTATTATAACAAAATAGAAAAACAAAATAGAAAAACAAAATAGAAAAATAATAAAAATAGAAAATAGAACAAATGGGAAAAACAAATACTAAATAATAAATAATAAATAAATAATAAAAAATAAAAGAGAGTCTTCTTTATCTTATTCAAAACGCCTTGTGATCTTCAACCAATTCTGCGCTTCAATATAATTTTCAGGAGTAAGCGCTATAGCCTGTTTCCAATATTCAGCGGCTTGATCGAAGCAAGCCTCCGCAAGTTCAGAGTCGCCCTGCCGAATGGCCTGTTCTCCTCGGTCGGAATAGGAATAGACGAGTAATTTCCTTTCCTTAGAACCGTACTTGAGGGTTTCCTACCTCATACGGCTCCACAGTTAATTGCCCCATTTTTTTTTTTTTTTTCTAGAATTAACCAAAAGAGGCTAATTACGTGAGTTTCAAACTTGAATTTTGATTTGATTAATAATCAGTTTTATCTTTTCTCCCACCTTCAGAAGAATAAAACAAACGTAGGCAGTCTATTATCGTTAGACTTTTCTGAAAGGTAACTATCTCGGTTTTATATATCATCTAGAAATTTATATAGAATAGATATAGAATCTTTGAAAAAGACCTTTCTTCATAAGAAAGAAAAGACTTACTATCTTTGGGATCTGATGCTACACCGCTGCTCAATACTTTAGGGGATCGACTCTCTTACATAAGGCGATTCCTAACTTTTATCTCATATTATGACATTTTCTCTCATATTATGACATAAGTAAGCAGTTTTTTTTATTGTATCGGCCAAAAATCTCGCTAATTGATCTTTACGGGGCTTCCTCTATCAATCAATTAGATTCTTTATCCATAGACTCAAATATCTAGGCATATTTCTTCATATTTCGACTTCTATGAAGTTTTTTCTTTGCTACAGCTGATAAAAATCGTTTTTTTGGACGATGCATATGTAGAAAGCCTATTGTTTTTTACTAGTCAATTTTGCTCTTTCTTTCTCTTTTCTTTCTATAGTGGAGATAGTCGCACGTAATGACAGATCACGGCCATATTATTAAAAGCTTGTGGTAAGAAGGGGTTTCGTTCTAGTGCCCGAAAATAATATTCCAAAGCTTTTGTGTGTTCTCCATTACTTGTGTGAATAAGGCCTATATTATATAGTATATAACTTCGATCATAGGGATCGATTTCTAGTCGCATAGCTTCATAATAATTCTGTAAAGCTTCTGCATAATTTCCTTCGGATTGAGCAGACATCCGTTACGGTAGTCATTCGATTCAAAGAATCTCCGTTCCAGAACCGTACGTGAGATTTTCATCTCATACGGCTCCTCCTCCTCCTTTATGTGCATAATGAGAATAATACATAGAATCAAAAAGGAATTCAATATTCTCATTATGAACTGAACGGGGCTAGTGTTTTTACAAGAAATCTCTAGCCAACCTTCCTGCAAAAGATCTTTTCTTAACATCAAGCATGTTGGTATTAGATAAAAATGTTAAGTTAACTCCAACAATTTCTTTGTCCTCAACCTTCTTCACTTTCTAGGAATTAGTCACTTCAACAGTCTTCGATGGTTATACGGGTATCCAAAGTACGAACGAGATGGATGCTTGTTGTCCCAACCACTCTTCTTAGTCCTGATCCCAATAAGGAAAAGGGAGAATTTATAACAAAGTTTTCGTGTGTTGTTGATTCCTAGGCGTAGTGCTTCTTCCTCTATGCCGCCTATTGGTAGGATTGGAGTAAGATTAACCTGCAATATAGAACCCATACCCTAACCATAGGCATAACACCTTTCGCTCAATGCTAGAACCGACAATTGAAGCATCTGAGGCTGCATTAATCGGGGATACACGACAGAAGGAATTGTTTTTATTCTCAAACTTCACCTTCATCGAGTGTAGAGTTATTTCAAATCTTTCTATCCCGACTACTGCGTCTTTCTTCTAAGACTTGAAGCGGGAAATAAAAAAAATCAAATCACACCATCTCTGTAATAGGTAAATGCTTCTTTTTCTCCCGAAGTTGTCGGAATTATTCGTAATAAGATATTGGCTAGAATTGAAAAGGTCTTATCAATAAAATTTCCAGTTATACGGGATCTAGGCATAGGTATAGGTAGCAATTCATTTTATAATTTTTTTAATTACCTCCCGTGAGAAAATGAGAAAACGATCCCACAAAAAAGTAATTCTACAGTACGAAATAACATAAAAACGAACTCCACTCATAAAAAAAAATTATCTTTATCCCCTAGTCCTGAAGGAACGGTCTTTATTTGATTAAAAGTTTCCTATTTTTTTTTTTTATAATTAGTTTTATAATTAGAATGAATTGTACGGACTATACCTATCTAATAATCGAATATGAATGACTCGCGATTCATTCGGTTTCTGGGCCATAATCATTATGTAGGAGAGATGGCCGAGTGGTTCAAGGCGTAGCATTGGAACTGCTATGTAGGCTTTTGTTTACCGAGGGTTCGAATCCCTCTCTTTCCGTACTTTCACCTAACTTATCAACGTTACTACCCGCAATGTATCAAATCACATAACAATAGATAACTTTATTCTACCAGTTAGACCGTTACTTGATATAGATTTTCTATTCCTCATTTCTGCGGTACAGAAAATACTAGAAAGAATCGACAAGGAATGAAAATATCCCTATCATTTTATGATATAGGAATGGGAAAAAATACCCCAATTAATCTCTTACTTTAGGTCTCTTTACTTAGGCGACAGGCGGCAAAATTGTCCGAACCCTTCCCTTGTTCTTTTAGGTTTAAGTCTGACGAGAATAATATTCTACGACTAGCAATTCATTTATTTTCAAGCCGACCCCTTTATTGTCTAGTATTTGATTGACCAATCCCTTATATTGGATTGGGTGAAGAGTCAAATGTTTTGGTACTTCCTCCTGGGGAAATGAATCAAGAGAATTTTGGATCATAGCTCTAGATTTTTGTTCATCCCTTGCTGTAATAATATCTTGGGGTTTGCAGCGATAACTCGGTATATCTACTATATGACCATTAACTAAAATATGTCTGTGATTGACTAATTGGCGGGCTCGAGGAATAGTTGACGCCATACCCAATCGAAAAAGTATGTTATCTAAACGCATTTCAAGTAATTGTAGTAAAACCTGACCTGTTGATCCTTTGGCCCTTGCGGCAATACGAACGTATTTAAGTAATTGTCGTTCTGTAAGACCATAATGAAAACGCAATTTTTGTTTTTCTTCTAAACGAATACGATATTGAGATTTTTTACCAGAACGCGATTGATTTCTAAGATCGCCCCCGGCTTTCGGTCTTTTACTAGTTAGTCCCGGTAAAGCCCCCAGACGTCGTATTTTTTTGAAACGAGGCCCTCGGTAACGTGACATAAAGACTCCTTTTTTTTTTTTATTTTTATTGAAATTTCATAAACCTAAATTCAAACTGAACTACAGGAGAAATATGATAAATGAGAAAAGCTCTACTGGAGTATTATACTACAGATGGAGTATTATACTACAGATAATAATGAGATTATACTACAGAGAATAATGAGATGGATTGTATCAAGATCCCGGACCTTTTTGTATTTGATTGTTTTTTTATTTGATTGTAATTGTAGTTGTATATAAACAAAAAATGTTTATAGAAAAAAAAAAGTCCTTTTTTCTTGTTCTTGATTTCTTCTGCAGAGATTGAACCACTTTCATTTTTATTCATAATTGTAAGTTCTTACCAAATAATATCAAAAAAGAAAATATTAAAGAAAATATTCAAAAAAGAAAATATTCAATAATAATATTAATAATATAATCGTTGACCTTTGGAAAAAAGGGGGGGGGGGAGAAGCCTTTTTCAATATTCTTTTATTTCAAAAAGACATTATCAATCATGTAAAAATAAATAAAAAAAAAAAAGAAAATAAATAAAAAATAAAATAAATAGAGAAAAGCCAGCTATCGGAGTCGAACCGATGACCATCGCATTACAAATACGATGCTCTAACCTCTGAGCTAAGCGGGCTCCTATAAGAGAAATTGTATATGCATAGGAATTTAGCAAACTACTCCAATTTTAGCTATTAATTTTGAATTCTTTATTCTTTTCATTCTTAGTTATTCATAATTAATATCAATATAGGAATAAAATATGAATATAGAAATGAAATATGAATATAGAAATGAATATAGAAAAAAAAAATAGAAAAGAATTGACCGTTCGAGTACTCCAAATTACGCGAGAAAAAATAAGAGTAGGAGAGTCATATAATATATAATAAATATGATATATATACATACATATTGAATTGCGGATACAGAAATGATAGAATCGTTTCTGATTAGACCAAATAAGAGTCTCGGATACAGATGAAAGAAGGTCGACAAGAAATATTAAAAAGA
The DNA here is from genome assembly GCA_028571085.2 of Nepenthes alata. Taxonomy (NCBI): domain Eukaryota; kingdom Viridiplantae; phylum Streptophyta; class Magnoliopsida; order Caryophyllales; family Nepenthaceae; genus Nepenthes; species Nepenthes alata. The sequence goes on from JAOVVI020018431.1 coordinate 6,007, forward strand.
AATTTTAATAATAAATAATAAAGAAGAATAATAAAAGAAATATTAAAAAGAAATTTTAATAATTAATAATAAAGAAGAATAATAAATAAGAGGAAACTATAGGAATCCATATTTAATGACTTCAACAGTTCCAGTAGAATACAAATGAAAGAAAAAGAAAATGGCACAAAAAGATCTTAATCTCAAAACAAAAGGGGGGGATATGGCGAAATTGGTAGACGCTACGGACTTAATTGGATTGAGCCTTGGTATGGAAACTTACTAAGTGATAACTTTCAAATTCAGGGAAACCCTGGAATAAAAAATGGGTAATCCTGAGCCAAATCCTGTTTTCCGAAAACAAACAAAAGTTTATAAAGACCGAAAAAAAAAAAGGATAGGTCCAGAGACTCAATGGAAGTTGTTCTAACAAATGGAGTTGACTGCCTTGCATTAGTAAAGTAAAGGAATCCTTCCGCCAAAACTACAGAAAAGATAAAATAAAGGCTAACCCTATATACATATGTTATACATATGTACTGAATTCCTATCTTAAATCTTAAATGATAACCGACAACCCGAATCTCCTTTTTTGGATATTTATATGAAAAAGGAAATAAAATAAAAATAATTGTTTGAAATCGATTCCAAGTTGAAGAAAGGATCGAATATGAATTGATCAAATCATTCACTCCACAGTCTGATAGATAACTGATTAATCGGACGAGAATAAAGATAGAGTCCCATTGTACATGTCAATATTGACAACAAGGAAATTGATAGTAAGAAGAAAATCCGTCGACTTTTGAAATCGTGAGGGTTCAAGTCCCTCTATCCCCAAAACAAAAAAAAAAAGGCCTCTTCGACTCTCTAATTATTTATTATATTCTCTTTAGTATAATTCTATTCTCTCTTTTCGTTAACGGTTCAAAATTCGTTATCTTTCTCCTGCACTCGATTCTTTCACAAACGTATCAGGACTGAATTTTTTTTTTCTTTTTACAAGTCTTGTAATAGATATGATACACATACAACTAAACATCTTTGAGCAAAATAAGAAAGGAATCCCTATTGGAAATTGTAATAAATTGGTAATTGTAATAATTACCAATCCAAATTATTACTCGGACTGAAACTTACGAAGTCCTATTTAAAAAAAAAATTCCAAGTCCTGGATAGGATTTTAGAATACTTTCTGATTTTTTTTTTAATTGACATAGACCCAAGACCTTTAGTAAATTATTAAAATGTAAATTATTCAAATAAGGAAGATGATACATTGGAAATGGTCGGGATAGCTCAGCTGGTAGAGCAGAGGACTGAAAATCCTCGTGTCACCAGTTCAAATCTGGTTCCTGACACATGATTAATTTGTTTAGGAGTATCTATTTTATTCTACAACTTAATTAAATGATATAGATCGACATACAGATTCTGTTATAGGAAATAGTAGAGATCATGATCCATACTTGTCCATTTCAGTGTCTGAAAATATAGCTTTTTTTTATGTTTATT
>JAOVVI020018432.1:0-10357 GCA_028571085.2 Nepenthes alata
TTCTAAATTAGAAGGGATTTGATTTTCTTTGATTAGAAAAGATTTTATTTTATTTTAATTTTATTTGAAAGATTTTATTTTATGATATTTTATTTTTATTTTATGAAAGTATGTCATATTATTTTCTAATTTTAAGATATTATTAGTTAAAAAATTATATTTATTTTCTAATTAACCTAGAATGGGGGTTCTTTATATAAGAATCCTAACTCTAATATTGAATGCATGATTGATGAGTTGAATAAAATATTAAGTATTGCTATTTTCTTCTCTTCTCTCTATTGATCTTTGCTTCTCTTTTCTCTATTCCTCCTTTTCCTATTTCTTCCCCTTATCCCAATTTCTTCTCCTTCTCTTCCCCTACTTTTTCCCCTTCTCTACATTAAGTTTGATATCAGAGATTAATCCTCTATTTTCCGTACTGTCTTCCCGTGCAACTAACACCATTAGTGTCATCACCAACCTCTACGGTCCACGGCCTTTAGCCCCGTTACCACCCCAGCAACAATTTTGCCCCCACAATTGTCTACCTTCACACCTCAGTAAGCAGTTTAGCCTCTCTTAAAGTTTTGCCATCCCCATTCTCTCTTCGTCTCTTTCTCGATTCCATCTAAGAAACTACATTCTTCTTCTTCTCATTTAAGCACTCGCTGTAGTTATCATATTTCTCTCCTCGATCTTCTCCTTTTAGATCAGATTTCACGTTAATAAGAACTGTGAAAATTCGCAATCTGTCCCTCCGTGCATTACACTGAGACATCAAGGAAATTTTCTCCTTTTTTGGGGATATAGAATATGCTGAATTGCATGGTGAAAGTGAGCGCTCCTAGACTGCATATGTCACTTTCAAGGATGCCCAAGGGACAGAAATGGCGGTTCTTCTTTCGGGTGCAATAATAGTTGATCAAACTGTCACAATTGTTCTTGCTCCAGATTACAAGCCACTCGGCTTATAGTTGGAAAACTGATAATAGAAATTTTTACTCGACGGTGTTGTGAGAAGAATTGATGCGGACATCATGGACATTCTAAATTAGAGGAGATTTGCTCTTCTTTAATTAGAAAAGATTTTACTTTATTTGATTTTGATTTTATTTGAAATATTTTATTGAGAGATTTTATTTGGTGAAATTTGATTTTTATTTTAAAAAAATGTGTCATATTATTTCCTAATTTTGAGATATCATTAGTTAGAAAATTATTTCTATTTCCTGATTAACCTAGGATGGAGGTTCTCTATATCAGGATCTTAGCTTTAATGTTAAATGCATAATTGATGAGTTAAATAAAATATTGAGTTTTGTGATTTACTTCTTTTTGCTATGTTGATCTCTACTTCTCTTCTCCTCCCATTTCTTCCCCCTCTGTGAATTTCTCCTCCTTTCCTTCCTCTACTTTCCCCCCTTTCCTACATCAAATTCCCTTATCCAGAAAGTGGAATGGAACTAGCTCTCTTGGAGTTAAACTCCCTGTTTGCCCAGTGAGAATAAAGATGCAAAATGGGAGGTGCGTAATCTATCTTCTTCTGATGAAAAGCCTCTAAAAATGTGGGAATAATGATATTACTTGTGATTCCCTGTAAGAGAACCTCCATTATTTGCCTTTATCCACAAAAATCTATTGAGGTTAAGTTTGCACTACTACATTGGGCAAGGGGATATTGGAAGAAGATTGAGCCCTAAAAATGGGCAGGGTGGGAGCACATGATATGTTGTGTTACATACACAATAATAAAAAGAAACGATAGTACAAAAATTTCCTTGTGGGTTTTGGCTAAGATGCATGAAGTTGGCTGTCTAGGCACTTGTTATTTATCTGATTGTTCCTTCCCTCATAGTTATTAATACTTTTGCCTTTATTTTCTCATGTGAACTGCTTATGGACTAGGTAGGAGAAATTGAGTTCCTTACACTATAGATTCAAGTTGAAGTTGTCAATGGTTCGATTAATAATCACTATAGACTTGATGAGCCCATAGATGCTTAGTTCTATTTTGCCTTTCAGATTTAAGGAGCTCCTGATAATGGTTGACACTTGCCAAGCTGCAACTCTTTTCTCTCAGGTCTGTAATTCCTTTATAACAGTGGACCAATTACTTCTGAAACTTCCTTGTAAAAGTCAGACATAATCGGCCTAATGGGTAAATGCTCAATTTCTTGGTGTTAAATTTGTGGATAAATGTACCTTGTTTTGTTTCTTTATTGGAGAGTTGGGATATCATATTTTGCCTGTTTATGACCAAAGCATGGATTCAAATATTGGCTGATATATATTGATATTGGACCCTATAATATTGATATTTTCTGATTTTGCTATAATATCGCAATATATCGACTAATATTTAGCCAATTTATTAGCTAATATGGCATTGCTAGTTTATGGTCTTTAAAAATTTTTTTCTTCTGATTTACCTAATATCGATTCATATTATTCGATATGTCTAATATTGATATTTCTATGACGGATACTAATATTTTCATTCATACTCCATAGTTTTGATGAGTTACATCATCAAAGCTTCAAATGACCACCCAGGATAGGTATATCTAGAAAAATACAGCTTTTACAAAAAAAAATTATTGAGCAATAACTACTATGGTAAAATTTATGGTATGTTAAATCGTTCTGTCCTCCACTTCCCAGTCACTCCTAATAAAGAATTTAGGGAAGAGAAAAAAAAGGAATAAAATTAACATTTCTTTTCTTATTTTGGTTGGGGGGGTGGTTTGGGATTTGACATCAATTCTCGTTTTCAGTTTTTATTCTTAAACTGACACACTTTTGATGATTAAACATAAATGTGAAGCTCATAAGAAACCACGATTGGGTCTGGTTCCCAACTTCAGAGTATGCCTATGATACCACCCTGCAAAATGGTCAGCTGGATGCTTAATGGCATCTATGGTGACTGACTTGCAAGCAATATTCAGCCCCTTGCAAGTCCAATCAACCGAATGCTGACGGGCAACTTTGACATCTAGGCGTAGATGAAAATATCGGTCGCAGTCATATCAATATCGAATATATTAGACAATAAGTATCAGTATTAGATATATTATAATTTTTTTCTGAAAGTTATAAGCTGACAAGTTATATTAGTCGATATATCGGCTATATTGGATGTTATAGAAATATATTGCAATATTATCGCGATATTGTAAAGTATCGCTATCGGGGGATCCTGATATAGACATATATTAGCTGATATGTATCGTATTCGCCAATATTTGTAAGAATTCAGCCAGGTGGTCTATGATGAAGTGGAACCTAAATGGGAAAAATGGCTCTCAAAGGCTTCCAAAATTACTTTCTATGATCAGAAAGTTTATGGAACTGGGGGAAATCCAATAGGCTGACAATTCAGACCAAAACTGAAAACCCAATCTAATAATGAGTGCTTCTAGTATCAAAGTGAAAACCAGTGGAGCAAAAGTAGAAAAAGCATGGGGCAATAATAAAACCGTATCTGACTATTGGCTAGTTAGAAATATAACATGGATCCTAATGTTACAGCTTCAATCACCTGGTGTATTGGCTATTGGAAGCAGTAAGAAAGGAGAAAATTCTTACTCACACCACTTGGACTCTGATGTAAGTGCAAGTCTAGTTGATTGTTCATTCTGCAAACTGATCTGTCTGGAGGTCTAGTGACCGTCTTCATTTCACTCAATAACTCTTGCAAGTGTTTCTTGTATTCATTATGTTCTCTCTGTGCAGGTTGGGGTCTCTGTTGTGGATCGCTTCACTTATTATACCCTTGCTTTCTTTGAAAGGCTAAATATTTATGACAACGCTTCATTGAGCAGGTACATGGTGTATCATTTTTTTTTTGGAATATGTATGTCTTGTTGTATTTATAGTTACAAGAGTGTTTTATGGTTTATGAGGTTTTAGTGTGTAGAATAAAAGAATAAGAGAAAAGGAACGATGTATGTTTTGTAGATGGCACTCTTATCACTAATGTAAATATTGGCTGATATGTATCAGTATTGGGACCTTGATACTTATATTTTTGATACCTCGATAATATTGTCATGTGTTGCCGTATCGGTGATATATCGGATGATATTCAAAAAATTGGTTGATATGACCGCATCAATTATGAATTTTAGATAATTTTTTCTTCATGTATATCGAATACCATACAATACCATACATGTTGCATGTTATATCAATATCGATACAAATGTCACCGATATTGATATTGATACTGATATTTTCATCCATTGGTGGTATCCTTGGACGATAAAGAAAATATCGACGGCATAGTGCACGAGACAATGATATTATGAGATCTAGAGAGAGCCAAATTTATGCAGCCTTACCTTTGTATTGTAGATGGAAGTTTTGGCGAAAAATATTTTAAGAGCAGCTAATGTTCTTGGGGGAGTCTTAAAATTGTATATGTGTGGACTAAATGTGTGGAGTCTTTGTTCAGTAACCACTAACAAGACAGTTGACACGAGCTTACCATTATTGCTTTTGTTGATAGTCCTTGGGTTGGTCAATAGGATGTATACTTTATGTTCTTAGTTGTTCAATAGGAGATATACAAATACTTCAGTAATGAACTAAAATGTCCATTTTTTTTCCCCAAAGAAAAAAAAAACAACAGAATTACAAACTAAAAATCTAAGCAATTAGTGTAAAATTTTTCTTTATCATAACTTGGCAAAATAATATTTCTGTATGACTTATCTTCACAATCTCGATGGCTGATAATTTTCAGTTCTGCAAGATGCATATTTTGTGATTTATGGATTGTCTTCCTTGCAGTCTTTTTAATTCATACAATCCAAATCTGTTGATGTCAACTGCATATTACCGGACAGATTTGTCCCAGCGCCAATTAGATGAGGTATGGATCCTCAAAAAAGCTTTGATTTCTTGATTTCGGTTGTTTGTATTAACTCTTCTCCTGCAATTATAGTTACACCAGGTCGTTCTTTGCTATGGGACAAAAGAATCTGTGGCAGAAGGATAATTTTTAATTTTAGGCAGGTTTATAATAGCACATCCCACATCAGATTTGTGAGACTTTTTAGGTTAGTTCCTGGTAAAGGAAATTTTCTTAAAGTTTCTGTCCTATCAGTTTATAAGGACTTGAGTGGACTCAGTACTAGCAACTAGAATTTTTTCCTTTTCTTGAGCGAAGCCTAGCCGAGGCCAAAGGGCCCAATACTGATATTCCCGATACAGTGAAAAAATCATAATATGTTATCATATCAACTTTATATTGTGATATATTGCCTCTGACATGCACTTATATTCTCTTTAGGTCCCTGTTACAAACTTCTTTGGTTCAGTCATGGAGACAATTCATACTGATTCAGCTTATAAAGCCTTCTCAAGAAGAGATTGGATCAGGGGTGAAATCAGAATGCAGCCTGATCAGTCAATTGACATGGAAAAGCAAAGAAAATTATCGGGCAATGGCGATGAAACAATGGTGAGTTGACTAAATTCTCTTTTTCTGAAATGGAAATTCTGTTTCTGATTCAATTAACCTCGGTGTGAATGTTGATTCAGGGAGAGACATGGAGCTCGGTGCATCAAAATTGCATCTCGGACGCAAAGGTGAGTTAGGTCAATTATCCTACCCATGCAGACCACACGTTTTAGGTTCAATTCTTTCTGTCCGTGATGGCCCTGAACATGCATACTGCAGGATCAAAAGTGCCCCATTGAAAAAATATGGAGAAGTTTGCAATCCATGCTAGAAAAGATTGACAACGTTGATATATTTGTGAACTATGGCTTGGTGATGCTGCTGCTGCTGCTCGTATTTTCCACGAGGGTATCTCGGTGAAGCTAAAAGTAATATTGTTCAATCTTCCTCTTTCTTTTATTGTGAATTATATTTGCGCAATACTATAATCGAATTGAACACTCCCCCTCTTGAAAAAGAAAACCTCATGCGTGCATAGGCATGCAAACAAAAATAGTGATCTATTAAATAAAGCTCTTATATCGTATAATATGGAAGAAAAGATAAAAAAGAGTGGCAATTCCTTTTAGTTAGAGATTGCTTGAGTGAAGATCAGTTGGTTAACCTCTTAACCAGGACAGATAGGTGTATTAAAACTTTATCTTTGCATTATAGAGAAATTATTTCATTGTTTGAATCTATGACTTTGGGGTAGCTTAGTACATAAAGCTCCTCGTACATAATCAAGTTGATTGTGGTGAGCCAGACTTGAATCACTTGATCCAGCCCGAATCGACCACATGGAAAAAAGGCCAGTCATAAATGCTCACCATAAATTCATCATATATTAAATATCCATAATTAATATCCAGCTCTTTAAAATGATAAATAGCATGATGTCCACAACAAAACAAGTTCATTGGAACACAATCTTGATACAATATCCAACATTTAATAATGCAGAAAATAAATTTTGCCATTTCTTGAAATAAAAGTTGTTAAACTCCGAAGTCGCCTCAACCTGAAATTTTCATAGTACATGTTCGATCTCCACTAGCACGCTATCAACCTACTCTATTCTGGAGTAAAAAAAAAAGTAAGGGTGGGTTAAAAATCCAATAAGTGATATAATAAAATAAAAACAATAATCAATAAATATATCAAATAATAATACCACATATGCAACATGCTATCAATCATTGACTATTTGAGAATCAACGTTATGTTGTAATCACAATTCAAGAGCTACAAAATTAACTATCAAGGGTTTCCACTGAAACCAAACATCAGGAACGCAATCGGGATTTCGCCAAATCTAACATCAATAAGGTTATAGGTTCAATCGAATCTATTTTAACAGAGTTCACAACTATATGAGATACTATGTCAATTTTCTCAGATTTTGTTCTATCATTGTAAACCAATGATTATGCGCCCCCCCCCACCATTGGCTAGGGAATATCCATGAGGTAATCGATGCTCCCAACTTTAGTAAACAATTAATTTTATGGTTTCATAATATCCTACCACTTGTGGTGTGTAAGTGCTGAATTTAAATCATAAGATCAATATTCTCATTACCATCATAGAGTAAGCCTTAAATATGCCACACTTGTGTTCCTGTGATCCAATTTGGAACTAAGCCTAAATGCGGTACAGAATACTCTTACTTAAACCACATGTCAAACCTAGTATCTCTCGATATGATATTTATCGATATCTTATCGCGTATTGTTCTTAGGGTTATAAGCATCTCTCTAGTAGCAAAAACCTCAATCTGCAAGGATATGGATTAGATGCCATACAACTGTAGATTACATTACGGTTTTAGAGGTTTCATATTTCTTAAGATCGTATTGTCTTTATACAGCCTCATTTACCCAAACCATGGATATCAAAGAAGGCCACATGTGATCTAAGATAACATAAAAAAAGAGAACCAATTCAACGATTATATGGATCACACTGCCAAGACTGGGAATAGATGAACTACTCACAATTTTTTTTTATAAAACTTACAACCTACTACCACATCTTGAAACTGACCAGTAAAGTACTATGTGTCTGTGAGAGGTTCTCGAGGAGAGATGCTTGAATGAACTATATTGTATGTCTGCGAGAGAAATAATGCTCGAATGAAATATGACAGACAACTCACGTGAGTGTTGCGAGAATGAAACTCACGCGAAATCCAGCAGATGGCACATGTGAGGTTTGCAAGAAGAGATGCTCAAGTGAATAATTTCTTGATTCATCTAGTTTCCAGACTTCCAGAGTGCAATGTTCCAATTTTGCCAATCGATTTCTGCACCTTTGGGTAATCAAAATTGTGTATGTTAATACCATATTAAACTACTCATTTCATAATATCAGAGCACCAAGAAAACGAGCATGACGCAACATTTAGAGATGTAAACAGTTAGCCTGAAATTGTTCAAAAGCTGGTTTATTCACCTGGTTATTATTCATCATCCTCCTCAACGAGCAGACATTGTTCATACAATTTTACAGTAGTTTAAACTTACTCAAATGTTCATTATTCTTATCTAGTAAGGTGGAACACTGATTTCTACAAAGTTTGAGTAAAATATAAACAATCCATAATACATATATATATGACTGGTACATAATTTCTCAAAACAGAGGAAAGCCATCGATGTTCTGAAATTCCATTTACATGTTGTAATGTTGAGCTACAAATATGGGAAGACATTTTAACACGGGTGTCAGGGAGTGGAAAATTCACTTGCCCTGATTTACTTTTACGGCATCAAGCAGCAACAATAACAATGGCAGTGAAGAGCTTTGGTTCTCTCTCTCTCTCTCGCTAATATTCTCAGTAACTGAATGGTAGAACTAGTGAATGAAGAAGGATTAGAACTAGTGAATGAAGAAGGATTAGAACTAGTGAATGTAGAAGGATTACCTCTTATTAAAGAAGAGGAAGAGGAAAAGGAAAGGAGTTGTGCCGATTTCCCTTCCATAGTTCAACACATGTCAACTGAGGTGAAGGAAGAAGAAGAGGATCGGTTGGTGCTTCAATGAAGGGCATGGTTGCATAATTTAAATTGATTAATATTAAATAAACTAATTTAATTAGTTTTTATTTTATTAATTACACACACAAACATATTAATATCATAGTAAATCTTAGTTATTATTTTAAGAGATTAAAAATAATTTTAATCTGTCAATAAGAAAATTACCAAAATATTCTTCCAGTAACCCTGCGAATTTGATACATCTAGCCTCAACACGAAATTTGTCTAAGTTCGTTTATAATTAATAACTCATTAATTATCATTATTAATGACCCATTCGGGTCAACACTGAGGTGTTACATCAAACCCCCCTCAAAATGAAAAACTAGTGTGTACATAAGTACATAGATAAAATGGTGGCCTAGTACATAAAGCCCCTATATCGTGTAGTAGGGAAGAAAAGATAAAAAAGAGTAGCGGCTTTTCTTAGCTAGAGATTGTGTGATTAAAGATCAACTGGCTGAACTCTTTACCAAAATAGATAAATGTAGAGCCGTATCCTTGCGTTGTAAAGAAACTGTTATATGGGATAAACCTATAACTCATAGGTGGCCTAGTCTATAAAGCTCCTAGATCATAATCAAGTTGAACCGTCCCCCCTCTCAAAATAAAAAACTCATGGGTACATAGGCACATGGACAAAAAGTTGGTATAGTATGTAAAGCTCCTATGTGATATAATATGAAAGAAAAGATAAAAAAGATCAGTGGTTCCTGTTAGTTAGATATTTCTTGAATGAATATCAATTGGTTGACCTTTTTAACAAAACAGATAGATGTATACAATTTTATTTTTATATTATAGAAAGACTGTTTAGAAGTTCCTTATAGTTTGATATTTCTTAAACGAATATCAATTGGTTGACCTCTTTAATAAAACAAATAGATGCATATAGTTTTATTTTTGTATTACAGAGGGACTGTTTCATGGGTTGAACTCTTAACTTCGAGGTAGCCTAGTATATAAAACTCTTACTACATAATCAAGTTGAACTCTTTAAATATGAAAAACTCATGTGTACATGGTCACATGTAAAAAAAGGGGCTTGGTATATAAAGTTCTTGTTGAGTCCTCGGATCCTTGCTCTGATAAGGACGATGATCCGACAGCAATACCAAATAGTGCACGTGCGAAGAGGAGAGGGAGAGAGAAAGTGGCAATTGAGATTTTGCGTGGAAAATCTTTTTCAAAATGAGAAAGGAAAATCACGAGACTTTAATCCGAGAATTATTTCCACTATCTAGGAGTTCAGATACAAGAGGCTGGGGACTGAGTATAAGAAAACTCAAAAGAGTCACTCTCACTACACAAGTCCTCACTGAGTCGCGACGTGACTTCCCTGTTCTTTCTCTCTTTTTGCTTTTGTGAATGCAAGAGCTCAGGGTTCTCTCTTCCAAAATTTCGGATCCTCTGGTAGGTGTAAAGTAAATGCTTATATAGGGGCAAAATCCCTTGCATGGAGCTGCCACGTGGTATTGACGTGTGTAGGAAGTCTTGCCACCAACTTTGCAAATCCATTATGCCGTATCAGGAAGGTTGAGTGCACGCAGGCTGACTCTGCGAGGTGTCTTGTCACGCATGTGCTGGAAGCCGTCATCCTCTATGCAGGCTGAGTGTTGCAAAGCACGCGTGCCGCTAGTGACGTCACCTATGAGTTGGTGTCCTCGTCCATTGCTGGCCATTATCTGTGGCATGTCCACGGGCCTTTGGGTCTCTTGGGCTTTCTCTGCCAGGTTGACTACTTGGGCTGCGTGGGCTTCTTGGGCCATTCAGAGACGTGGACTCATTTTGGGCAAGCGGGTCATATGCTTAGGCTTTGGGTGGATCCGCTACCCATCAGTTCTTAAGATCGTATAATATGGAAGGAAAGATAAAAAAGAGCAGCGGT